>RCWM02000189.1:1800000-2010000 GCA_003667255.2 Euschistus heros | reverse complement strand
TGGTGAATTCATAATGCCCCCTCTCAATGTGAATGCTGTCTTGTGCTGGTCCCGAGGGTGCATCTTTATTTGATGATATCCAGCTTTTAAGTCCAGTGTGGCTGAATATTGTCGCCCCACTCAACCTATCTATTATTCCTCAAAAACCTGGGTATCGGGTATTTTTCATCCACGGTGCTGTCATTTAATTTGTCTGTAATCAACAACGACTCTATACTTTTCTCTATTTTCACGGGTGCGCATTTTCTTTTTCACAGCCCATAAGGGGCTATTATAGGGCGACGTGCTATATATATATATATATATATATATATATATATATATTATCCTTTTGTTTTTTATTCATATTCATATTATTTTTTTTATGTTTTTATTTATTTTTTTTTAAATCTTTATTGACATAGTCACACATGTCTTCAACTACATACTATCATAGATTGTCAAGAATTTTGTCTTGAATATTATTTATATTCTGTATGTTGTTTTAATGCCAAAACATACACATTTAGTATTCTGGCGTGGGTATTACACGTAATTTAATCTTAATTTTATGTTTGGGATCATATAGTAAATTTCATAAGCTTTAAGATGGAAAAATTAAATTTGGAATAGAACAAATATTTTTTGGATTATAGCGAGGAATGTGCCAAAAAATCGAGAATTTTACTACAGCGGGGTCCTCATCGTACTGGCATGTGTTTAGGGACTTGAACAAAATTTCTTAATAGGTTCTTTTACTAAATTTGACCAGCTTTCAGATTAAAAACATTTTTGTATCTTACGAACAGTTTCGGCATTATAGCCAAAAGGGGTATGTATTTTCGCAGAGATTTGTGACTTACCGCAAATTAGTCAATCTCTTCATTTTTTTCCCTTCCCAACAGCTCTAAAACTATTGATTTGAGCAAAAAAGTAATTAAAACTAAATTTTTTACAGATTCGATTTGCTTTAAGAACACATATTGTGCCAAAAGTAACGATACTTCGAGAAAGGTTTTTTAACAAATTTTGAGCTAAAGGTGTTGAACGATCTCCAACAGTCAAGCCTTTTTATTTTTTTATTTCAAGGTTAGGACATTGTTTTGTAGTTTCCCTGTACTATAATGTGTCTGGCTATTTCCGTCCTGTCCTGAACTAGTTTCAACTCGTAAAATAAAATTATACGAGAACTACGTATGAACTTTGAATGAAAGCTGAATTATTTCATAGTATCGAAATGCTAGAGCGGTGAACAAATATTTTCGTTTGGAAGAAGAATACTAAACATCGACACTCATTAAAAAACAAAATGTATATGTAATGTGGAGATCTGGTTGTGAACTAAATGGCTTTAATCCGATTGATCCTTAAAAAAAAAAATCGGTTTTTAAAGCCTTTAGCTTATATAAAACAAAACATAACTGAAAACCTATATACATCATATAACCTTCCAATAACAACAGCTACCAGCCAAAAAGGCATTGAACATAAAACGTGAATCAATCACTTTTACATCTCCCCTCCCTCTTTAAAAAGTAGAAGCTTGCTACTATGTACAAAATTATTTTATAACCTTCGATTGCCTCTGTTTATTTCATAAATCGTTGGAGACACTCTTCGTGAGATTTCAAATGGTCCTGAGCGAATTGGATCTAATTTCTTTCTGCTCAGAAGACAACCCATCTCAACATAAACTAAATCACCAACTTTAAATTCATCATCTTTTTTTTTTTTCTTATCAATTCTCAATTTATTTAGAGAATGATATTTTTGTGAATTTTCAAATGCCTGTATTCTATCTTTTTTTAAGTCTTGTTTTTGCCTTAGAGTTGTAGGATTTATTGAGGATTGCTTTTCTGTAAGTAAATACAGTGGTGAAAACTTGGTGGCACTGTCAGTAGTACTGTTTTATTCATTCGGTGTTGTACATTCAGCAGCGACCTTAGACCGTAGGACATGCCTTTATTTACTTATCTTGCAACGGATACGATTGACTAGGGTTTGGTTAAGGCGCTAATTCAGACTATTCGGGTAATCTTATCGCGGCCCTAGAATCTTTTAAATTCTTTAGAATTAATCGCTTTATATTATTTTCCTCAAGAATTGGACTTAGAAAACGAATAAGATCTTTGTCTTGTTTGTCAAAAAAAAAAAAAAAAGATTTATGATGTGGAGTCTGGTTGTTTACTAAATGACTGTTGACCAATTAATCCTTAAAAACAAAAATCGGTTTTTAAAGCCTTTAGTATATATAAAACAAAACTTTACTGAATAACAGTAAACTGTAAAACAAAACAGCATGGAAAACTTACACATCCTATAACCTTCCAATAACAGCAGCTACCAACCAAAAGGGCTGTCAAACATAAAAAGTGAATCGATCACTTCTGCATATATATACTTTGTATTTAATAAAACGAGTAATTTTAATAAAACAATTAAGTCTTCATCATTTTCTGGACAACTTAATATAAAAATAGTTTCTATTGAAATGTAGGAATGAAATATTTTTTTTTAATTTTATTTTTCTTCTTATTTTACTGTAGTGAATATATTAAACTATTTGCGAATTTAATACAGTACATCACGAAGAGCCCTAATTGACAGGAGTGCCGACGCGCGTTGGGTGGCACCAACAACTAGGTCGGTGTCTTCATCAATTTGGTCATAGTTTAATTTCCTCTTCGCATCCGCCGCTATCGCCGAGGGACTAATGAACGGCTTGCATTGTGTCCCTGCTGAGCCTCAGGATTTAGTTACTATTAATAACGATCACTTAGTTACGTAATCATGGCTGGTTTAATTTTCAGCGAAATTAACTCCTGCAGTGTTGCCGTTAAACAAAAAAAAAAAAGAAAGTCTCTCTCTTCTATCGCTCTAGGGATACCACGCCATGACTCACCACTACACAAGATTAAAATGGTTATTTCCCTCCTTCCGAAGGCAATACTTCCTTGGTTCGTTCCTTTCCAAATCACTTTCCTCACAGTCTCCTTCCTATATCCTCAAAGCTTTAAAATTAAAATCGTCAGTGAGTTCCCGCAAAACCAGATCCCGTCCCTCAGATCTCTACCTAACTCCCTTCAACACAACATCCTTTAAACGTTCCTTTATTTCCACAGCTTCTAACTTCTGGAACTCCCTTCCATCATTCGCCATTCCTCAATTCATAATAGCTTTAAATCCCGACTTTTCGTTTACTAGTTAAATATTCAATCAAATAGTCATATCTATGAAGAAAACATTTTTTAAAATGAAATATGAATATTCAGAATACAATATTGGTTTTGTGCAGTATTATTTTGGTACTATTGCACTAAATTTGTATAATTGGTTTCGGCATAATTTATATTTCTTAGCTTTGTTTAGTGTATATTTTTAATTGTTTTTTTTTTCTTGTTTTGTTTTCGTTGCTTCTTTTAAACTTAACCTTAAGATACGATTCGTTTTTCGTGTAATATTACTTTTATAATGTAATTTAATTTTCTTTTAAATTCTTTAATTATATTTTTCTTGCTTTTATCATGTTCTTAATTATATATACGGCAGCTAGGTCACCATTAATTAAGGTTCATTATAATTATTCTTAAGGGGCAATGGTCCCAGAATAAATTTTATTTTCATTTCATTTCTCTTTCTCTCTCTCTTTCTCTCTCTCTCTCTCTTTCTCTCTCTCTCTTTCTCTCTTTCTCTCCTTCTCTCCTCTCTCCACCACCGTGCTTAAAGTGGAAATGCCATGGTTTGGGGAAGCATGCTTAATATGGAACAGGAAAATTATCCTTTATAGAAAACACTATGACAACCTATGAAATATTTAATAAATCACGTTCTAACGATCTTACCCGCACTAAAAAAAAGTATATATTATATATTGCATAATATTATATAACACACACACACACACACTTTCAATAATTTAATGTACCTAAACATAATAGTAGCAAGTAAAAACAATTGTATTCAATAATTTAATAAATACAAACAGGTTTTTTTTTTTTATTAGTTAAGTAAAATAAAATGTCAGAGGTAATACTCGAAACTGTCGGTTGAAATCGTGGCTGTTCCCTCCCTTGTAGTTTCATCTCTTTGTTTCTTCAATCGTTTTTTTTTTTTTTTTTTTTTTTCCATTTAATTCCGTTGCAGTTTTCTTTCCTTATTATAAAATAACGTTTATGTATATATATATATATATATATATATATATATATATATATATATATATATATATATATATTTATTTATTTATTCTATAGAACTTTTAATTATATATGTATAATAATAGACATGTTTCTGCTAAATTATATAATAATGTGATGAAAAACAAAACAAAAATCAATGATAAATTTCGTTCTTTGAACAATGGTTATGAAAGTCGATATAACTTCTTCTATCAATTATTTAGGTCTTGCTTGAGTATTGGGTGTGCGTTTAATCTATATGTGATTATCCTTGAAATCTCATCTGATTTCCGAAGTAAACTAAAAACCTTAATTTTTCAAGAACTTATGAGAAATGGTACGTCTTCTTTTAAGAGTCAGAATGATCGGAAGACAGATTTGTTCTAAATTCCGTTTCTCAGATTATGACGGAGGATAAAAAAAATTGGCTCAAAATCAGTCAACTTTAGTTTGCCTGGTTTCGTCCAATGAACCTTCGAAATTAATATTCCAACTCAATTACTCTTAGTTCAAGCCGAAAACATTAAAGAGGCAGTACCTGATCAGCTAAAATTAGTGATTCCAGTATTTTTGTTCCAGCACTTCTATGATACTGGAAAAATTAACCTCAGCAATTTATAGCTTCTTATTTAAATGGCGTTTAAGAAAGTATTCTCATGTTATGTAAGAGCATTGTATTGTAATTCTAATAGATAAAAATATTATACAAAATCAGCCTCATTAGTTTAATTTGCAAACCTTGTAGAGCCCCTCTGATTAGTTGACTAGTATCTAATAACACCTTATCCTGACTTTATTTTAGGTAATTTGTTACGTGATGAGATCCCTCGTCCAACTCCGTTTTAGGCTTTGATATGGATGTGTTGTTAGGAGTATTTGTTGTAGCCTTGTTTTGTATTAGCCTATGTGTTTCGTGAAATAATCTCCATTATATTTTAATATAGTATTGGGCATTGGGTCTGAGTAAGCATGTATGAAGTTTTATATAATTCTCTGCATACAATAATCGATTTGGGAGCTAAAAAAGCTAATTAAATCTTATTAAAATAAAATAATTTCCGAATAAATAAATTTGTAATCAGCAAATAGCATTTATAATCCACAACATATGATATATATAAGTCAATTGTAGTTCAAATAATGTACAAAAAGTAAAGGTATAGACTAAAACGACAAGGAACTGCCTGTTATTACAGACTACTTCAACATTTACTAAACAAACGTTCAAAGCTCCCAATTAATTACAAAAGACTCATTTACATGACTGTGATTAGACCTATTTGGACGTACGAAGCTGAGCTTTGGGGCTCTACTAAACCATCCAATTCACCTCGTATCCAATCCTTAAAATCCAAAATCCTTCGAAAAATCCTTAATGCTCCTTAATTTGTCACCAATTAACTTATCCATAAAGATCTTAATGTTCCATGTGTGTTGATTTAGCCCAAACCAGATACCTATCCTTTCATAGTAAGCTCCATAACCACTCCAATCCACCAGTCTCCCACCTTGCTTCCTCCTCCATTCCTGATAATCCTCCGAGGCGTCTGAAAAGAAGATGGCCTAGAGACCTTCTAATGTAGAAGTTTTAATAAAGTGCTACTGATGAGTAGTTCTTTCCATGTTTTAACATGTTATTATAATCGTTGTCAATACATTTACTTGATGTATATATTCTGTACAGTTGTAAATTTCAATAAATGAAAAAAAAAAAAAAGGTATAAGTTCAACTAAAACCTTTCACTAAACTTTGTAGAAGGAAGGATCTACTGATACATTTCTCTGGATGTTGGTTTTAATAGTATATTAGGGTTCGAAAACCATTATGAGCATGTAATACAATGAAAAATAATCTTTATTTTAGGATTACAAAAATCCTTTAAAAAAAACAATTATAAAATACAATTAAGCTTTTGTCTAGTCGTATTATTTTTTTTACTGCCTAAGCTAGTAATCCTATTTCTCCATTTTTCAATAGCGAATGCATATCATAACAATATGACGTTTGGGTTGCAGTTGCAATGCTTGGTTTTTCAAAACAATGTTATAATTCTGTACCGGGCAATGTTGAAGTAGTTTTTGAAAAATTATTCTGCATTTTAAGATGTAAAAGATATTTATATAAATTATCTAAAAAAAAAATGTATCTATTAGGAGAAACATCTATATCTGTATAATAACTAAATAATTATGTACTACAAAGCTATCACCAATAGTATCGATCGGTTGCTAGGAATCGACTTTGGACCATCGATTCTAGATACTGATTCTTTTCTTAACTATCGATGGAACCGAAAATCGACAAATCCCTAATTACATTTGATCGCAAATTTATACATATGTAGTACAAAACTGGCCAGCTAAGTATTTTAATAATTAAATTAAATACTTTTTTTTTAATATTAATTTTTATTTAATTCTCAATAGCACCGGGGATGAAGAAACATAAATTAGATTTGAGTAAGTTGTCAGATGAAAAGGAGCAATTACTTAAGAGACCTGTTACTAAGACCTCTCCAAATGACTGGTATAAATTAAGGGCCTTATCTAACTAGACATTCCCTCCATCGCCATTTTTATTTTTAATTAACCATTGCTAATAAATAATAAATTATAAAAATTGACACAACAAATGTATACACAACATTTAGCACTCAGATCATAAACATCAAACAGAATATTTTTCAATATGTCCATCCTAACGTACAAGACATACCAGACATAAATATTTCAAATATTTATTTTTCTATTCTACTCCTTAATGAATTTATTTAACATTACGCTACATGTTTCAGGAAAAATTGATTCACATCGTCAGAAGAACGTTCTAAAAAAAAGTAACTATTGAGAAACTTACGCATGATGGTTTAGGGGAAGTAGGATTTAAGGCAATACGATTAAGAATGATGAATTAATTGCCACTTCTTTTGGAATTCTTTTTTGGTTGAAAGAAAATATCAAAAGTTAAACATCATCAGTTCGAAAAACATACAAAAAATTTCGTAACATAAGCACATTGTTATATCGTAGATTATATAAATTAAAATTTTAAAAATATTTAAACAAGAAATCAAATATATTGGTTCGATGCTAGCGAAAATTATTAAAAAAAGAAAAATAATTCAAATTTTAATCTTCTGTTTTAGTGTTTCGTTCACTAAAAGTTTACTAGGCAGGCGTTTAAACCTTCCGATTAATAAGATACATTTACATGACAGTTGTTAAACCTATTTTGATATACGAAATTGAGCTTTGTGGCTCCACTAAACCATAAAATTCGTCTCGTATCCAATCCTCATAATCCAAAATTTTTCGAAAAATCCTCAATGCTCCTTACTTTGTCATAAATCTTGATCTACCATATACTGTTGATTATGTCCAATCCACATAACATCTCAACTTGCTTCCCATTCTATTCCCGATAACCCTCCGAGTCGTCTGAAAAAAAGATGGCGTTGGGTCTTTCTCATATAGAACTTTTTTTGAAGAGCTACCTGTGGTTAGTCGCTTCACAAGCAAGCTTTTTAATGAGATTTACAAAATTATTTTTTTTTAATATTAATTCAAAATTAATTTCTTTAATCAGTCAAAAAAACATTAAATTACAATTTCTTTCAAACCAGTAATAAGCAATAATTAAAGAATAAGATATGTGTTGAAAACAAAAACTCTATTTCTCGCTGCCTGGGGAAAACAATAGATCATACATATGTTTATATATAATCTTTTGCATTTATATTTACTACCTCTGATAAGAAAACTGTCGGCAAAATTTCGATCCCAGCAGAGCTAGAGCGAGTCAAAAAAGCCCCAGCACTTACATAACGCTCTCTAACCGTGACTTTTTTTTTATTCAAACCAATACAGCTCCAAGAAAGTTGGTCCTAGCGGCAAATATGTTATTACAAAAAATATTCTCCATTACACTTCCAATAACTGTTTTAGAAGTTTCTAACAGTGCCACACCAACAGAGTTAAATTGTGTAAAAGTTTACATTTTTGGGTTAATAAAAAATGTTACACTTTAGACCCAAGCCAGGTGACAATCATTTTTTAAAAAATCTAGTAACAAAATAGTTTTATTTTTCTCCAAGCCCATGGCTTCAATATAAGCCTTTCCAGTCTTCAATACACTCCTTAGTTAAGAAGCGAAACAACGGCTAGAAACTTTCAAGAAAATCAGTGCTAGGATCGAATCTCTTTACGACTGGAATAAAGGGATATAGGAGAGGTGTTGTGCTGGGATTGAATGGGGACCCTGCTTTAAAATAGGTGAGCTACATCTGAGTCGGGGATTCGTAAAATCGTTGACAAGGTGAGAAGACATAAAGTGCGGTGGAGAGGGGGGGAGGGGGAAGACGCTCGATGGTGGAAGGGAAACAGGTGATATTTGCTAGGCAAAGTAACGCCATCTGGTTTTCTGTATGTAAAGCCTAGACTGGCAAAGACCTGATATGAAATAACGAACTTAAACAAAATTATGTTTCTTTATTGTTTCAAAACCAAACTAAAGTATTGAATAGTCTGAATATAGTTCTCTGTGATAGTTATGACAATTTTTTATTATAATTTTAAAGGACCAGCTATGTCCTTTTTTTTTTTCAATCTCCGTACTTTTTATTTTTTAATTTTCATTGGGACCTACATTTATCCCGGACTTTATTAACCTGGGTCCCAAGGGGCTAAATTTTATTTTATTTTATTTTCAAAAAAATTAATTCATAAACTTCTTTCTAATTATTACATTATAGTTGATTATGTATTTTTCTAAAAAAAAATGAATGGAAACATCATGGCAACAAAAACCGTAAGAATGAAATATTCCCCTTAACTCTGTACTAACACAATTCTTATTCTAAGAACGATAATGTTTTTAAAAATTTCTATAGACTAAAGCGACAAGAAACTGTTCTTCGTTACAGACTACTTCAACATTTACTAGACAAACGATCAAACCTCTCAATTCATTACAAAAGACTTATTTACATGCCTGTTATTAGACCTATTTGGACGTGCAGAGTTGAGCATTGGGGCTCCACTAAACCATCCAATTCATCTTGTATCTAATCCTTGCAATCCAAAATCCTTCGAAAATCCTAAATGCCCCTTACTTTGTCACCAATAAGCTTATCCATAATGACCTTAATGTTCCATATATTGGTGAGTTAGCCCAAACCAAATACCTATCCTTCCATAGTAAGCTCCATAACCACTCAAATCCATTAGTTTCTCAATTTGCTTCCCACTCCATTCCCGATAATCCTCCGAGGCGTCTGAAAAGAAGTTGCCTAGAGATCTTCTAGTGTAGAATTTTATTGAAGTGCTGCTGATGAGTAGTTCTTTTCAAGTTTTTACAAGTCATTGTTATCGTTATCAGCTCATTTACTTCATGTACATATTTGTATAGTTGTCAATTTCAATAAATTGATATATATATATATATATATATATATATATATATATAAAATAAATTTCTATGGAACTTCTACTGGCATTTTTGTCAACAAAACAAAATGATTTACTCATTGTCAGTTGTGCTTTGGTCTCCATTTAAATACGAACCAACGAAACGCCGAAAAAAAGAAAAAGAAAATGTGCTGTTTTGATGCTTGAACAATAATTGTATATTATAACTTAATCAATGTATATTAAAAGTTTGTGTGTTTATTGTTTGTTTATTTTTAGCTTAACGTCCTTATGTACTCCAACTAGGGCAGGAAGGACGGGTTATTCCACAGCTTACCAAACTATTCTAGCCAGGGTGGGAAGGACAGGATATATTCGTGGGTATGCTACAAAATAAATTTTATCCGGACCAGGTGGGATTCGAACCCACGACCTTTGATTAGAAGCGCACTGAGACCCTCACCGCAATACACGCGGCCATCGAGTTGTCGAGTTTGTGTGTTAGTAAAAATCTGCGCAGAATTATTTTATACTGCAAAGAATTAACCTTCTTATCTATCAAATTGAGTCAACCAAATGTAGTAATTCCATTATCCAGTTTTTTCGATCAACCGCATATACAATATTACCCCGGATATCAGCAGTTCTACTGTGCATACGCAGAATAATGAAAAATAATAACCAGAATATGGGATATATAGTTGACTCGCACATATCAGTAAACCACCCGTTGGATAATCATAAATCATTTTTTTTTTTTTTTCATTTATTGATATTTACAACTGTACCAAATAATATACAACAAATAAATGTTTTGACAGTGAATACAATGGCATGTAAATAACTTGTGAAGAACTACTCACTAGTAGCACTTCAATAAAATCTACACTAAAAGGTCTCTAGGCCATCTTCTCTTGAGACACCTCGGAGTATTATCAGGGATGGAGAAGGAAGCAAGTTGGGAGACTAGTGGATTGGAGTGGTTATGGAGCTTACAATGGAAGGATAGGTATCTGGTTTGGGCTAAATCAGGAACATATGGAACATTAAGATCTTTATGGATAAGTTTATTGGTCACAAAGTAAGGAGCATTGATGATTTTTCGAAGGATTTTGGATTGTAAGGATTGGATACGAGATGAATTGGATGGTTTAGTTGAGCGCCAAAGCTCAACTCCGTACATCCAAATAGGTCTAATCACAGTCATGTAAATGAGTCTTTTGTAATTAATTGGGAGCTTTGAACGTTTGTCCAGTAAGTCCTGAAGTAGTCTGTAACGACGGGCAGTTTCTTGTCGTTTTAATCTTGTATGTGGATTCCAAGTTAGCCGTTTGTCCAAGTGGAGTCCTAGGTAGCGGATCTGTTCAACAGGAATTAGTAGAATATCATTAAAGGATACTGTAGGGCAGGATGTCGTAGGTTTATGACGAAACGAAAATCATAAATTCTATTTAGTAAACCATATCAAATAAAAAAAAAATAAATAAATTGCTTTTCAATCAGAATTAGAGATTGGCCAACTAGTCGGCTGGCAAAAAAACGCCGTTTAGTCGGCCTAGCCAATCGTTGCTTCTGCCAGAATTCTGGTGACATCGGCAATGTTCGAGGTGGTTCGTTTACAGCTTTATAGCCGTCAGTACATGTAGATGCAGATTTTTGTTTATCTTATCGCCGACTAGTCGACCAATCCTTTTTAGTTAGGTTTTCTGTCAAACATTATTTGTAACACATGTGTATTTGCTCATACATGAATACCAATGCATTCACAGTTCCTCTTGTTTACTTATAGTATTGTAAATTGTTAATTCTTTATCCTAACATTTTACTTACGAGACCTAGATGACCGGGCGTGTTGGAGAGATGCTCTCAGTGCAGAAGGTTCTGGGTTCAAATCCCACTTGGGCGGGTTAAAATTTATTTTGTGGCGAACCCACGAAATGAATCTTGACCTTCCCATCCTGGCTAGAATAGGTTGGTAATCTTTAGGATAACCTGCCCTAGTTGGGAGGCATATAGAGGTGAAGCGCCAATGAAAAAAAATAAATAAATTAGAAATTTTGTATTATATACCCTTCTTCGGTGTGATAATCTCTATCGTAGAGTTTATAAGATTTTGATGTACTTTTATTTTTTTTTTCCACAGCTCTCTTTTTTATCTTTTTATGTTAATCTAATCTCCTCTTACAACACCTATACATTATAAAGAGACATTTTTTATTCATCATAATTTTGTTTATCTATTATTTGTCTAATTAATAATTAGGTGATGAGGCTCATCGGTTTTTATGTGTATACGCCTAGCACACTAAAATATCCTAAATAAAAGATTTTATGTTTAAAATAATGTCTTTTGTTGATTGGTACCTTTAACAAAATCTTCTGATTAGATCATTTCGGAATAATTGTTGTTCGTTATCTACTATTTTTCCTATGCTTAAAATACAGCATAGTACAGCAGAGTAGGACTGATCACAATTTTAAGTATAATTAATTTTAAACATAGGGATTAGTTTGAAGTCAATACTAAGTGGTTGAGCTTGCACAATAGTAATCTTAATTTTTTAATTTTATTGTGTAAGTAGACCCAAAACTTAAGATACCTGTAAAATTTAAGACCCAGATAAACAATGTTTTAGGAAAGTTTGTTGAATTATAATTTTGTTCAGAATTTTGGATTTTTTTTAAATTTATAAACCTTTTTTTATCTGGGTTCTCATCAATGTTTAACTGTGTCAACTCCTCAGCTATTTTCAGGCACACTTTTTCTGCTTTAAGGCTTCTACTTCTTTAAAAGCTTAGTGTTTAAGCTGCTACTTTTGATTGAAATGTCAGAAAAACGGAATGTACTTATTTTATATCCTACTTATATTTAAGTATAAATTTTGTTTTACTCCTACGAGTTATAAAATTATATTAAGCAAATAAATTCAATATGTGTCACTAACCTGCTTATAACGCTACACCTGTATATTATGTTATCACGCAGCAACATGCGGGGCGCATGCGCTAGAGATACGGTTGGGGAAATGTCCTTCGGATACGATATTTCATCCGCTATCTTTCATCAAATGGTTCCTACAATTTATAGCCTTTCAATCTATTGATAGTTCTCTCGGCTTTTTATATTTACTACTTATTGTGTCTAGAATATTTTTTTTTCTATCCAAGATATTTTAGATCCTATATGGTCCGGAGATAGGTCCTTATCTCACATAAACAGTAGACATCTTAAAAATTCTGTTTTGTTGCTTACATCTTTGGAAGTAAGAGTCATAACAAATTTCCTGGAATCAATCACCTAATTTAACTATAGATAAATTATTTGATTGATTCCAGGAATTTAGTTGTAAATTGAAAAGTTATATTTAAATTTTGGCCAACTCTGATCTTTATAAGGATCTAACATATGTACATTTTTTTTTCTAATTATATATTATGATATGATTCTCTGTGTTATTTAGGAAGCAGTTCGAGTAATTTTTTAAACTATTTCTTACTAGTAATTTAAAGGTTAACTAGAAATAATGTTAGATATATTGTTACTAAAGATACCGACTAGTCGGCCATTTTATTTATTGATATCTCTACGCTTAAAATAAGTTTAATGAAATGAAAACATAGCCTTTATCGATTATTATTTTTTATTTTATCCTTACAATTTTTAATAATTCTAGGAATAGGAATTTTTTTTTGTAACCAATTATCGAGCTTTAAGAAAAAATGGTATTAAGAAATTATGGTAACAAGAGAAAAAAAAATAGGTAACTTCTACAATCCTAAATAAAGAACTCTCGCAATTTACTCTTTTTATTTTATAACAGTTTTGGTTTCGTGATAATAAAAAGAATAAATTCTTAATTAAAATGTAATATAAAGGTTCGAAAACAAAAAGGAAACAGCTATTCTAGCAACTTACATACGTTGTTATTATAATTACTAGTAAGATATTTTTGTGTTACATTTATAAGCCGATAAACACGATATATTTTTTCGGCATGATGAAATTCCAAATCCCACAATCAACTATCTAAGCTAAGTAATATAAATTGCATCTTCTTTTTTTTTTTTTTTTTTTTTTTTCTAAAGAAGCGCTGGGTTACTTACTGGCCTGTTTACAAAAAACATACGAAAAATATGATAGGCGGTAGGAGGAAAAATGGTCTTCCTTACTGCCGAAGGTCAGATCGAGATCTTCACTTTGACGAAGAATCCAGTTCAACCGCAGAGGCACTGCATAGTCCGAAATTTCCTCTTTAAATATTTTAAAAGTTAAGGACTTGGAATCTGTTGTAGAAGACTACTTAGACTAGAAAAAAATAATAAAAGTGTAAAAGTGTGCTAGTAGAGTTTATTTTAGTCTAAACTCTTTCGAAGTAGACTGCTTGGTTGTATCAGGTTGTCCAGAAAATAATACAGACCTTCCTGTTTTATTTAAATTAATCTAATATGTAATCAACTTTTTATATTTAATCTTCTTATATCCTTTATTTAGCCGCTTCCGAGGCTTCTAGACTAACATGGACGGGTGCTCGTATATTTCAACTCGTAGATAACACTTGTTTTGTAATAAGCATATCTGCCTTTTTAATTTCCATATTTATATTATATACGTGTTTAAAAAGGCAGATAAGTTAATCTATATATTTAACTTTGTATAGTTCAAAAGTTTGTAAAAAAGTTACAATAAACGTTTATTAAAAAATGAACGCGAAAATGAAAAAATAATCTTTATTATGCCAATATAATAATTACAATGCGTTTAGGAAAAAAAAAGTGTGTGTGCTCTAGACCACATGGTGGAAGTGAAAACTTCATTGAACGTTTGATAACGTTAACCGAACAAAACCTTAGTTCTTATATACAATCTAAATGTTTTGGTTAACTTACTTGACCAATTTCATTTTGTTTTAATTCCAGGAACAAGTCGTGAGTAATTATTTAACACAATAGAATACGTTTTCCGGGGTTTCAAATGAAAAACCGATCACGAAAAGTAAACAAACGAAACAGGTTACAACAGCACGCTGGGATGCCGGGAGTCCTCAGTGTTGCCAGCTTATTACACACGCATGATTTTTCCGATTTGTTGTATGCGCTGATTTGATGTATAGCTGATGATTTGATGTATAGCTGATTGTATTCTAAAGTAGAGTTGCGTATGATGCGTCATAATAATATTAATAAGGTTTGGAATTATTTTGAATATTTTGAAAAGACTAGATAGCGCACTGTACTCCGGATTCAGTGCCGAGTTCGCTCCGGATTCAGTGCCGAGCTCACGCTTAGTCGAGTCGAGCCGATTCTACCCGAAACAGCGTTACATATTCGGGCGTGACGGCTCAATCTCATTCACACCTCACAAAAAGTTTTGCTGAGCCCTCACAAAAAAGTTTTGCTGAGCGCGCCTAAAGAAGTTTTCACTTCAAAAAGAAATAAATATAGAAAAGAAATCAATAAAAATAATGAAAAGAAAGGAAAATATATATAGAAAACAATTTAAAAACTATTTGAATGTTAATAAGACAAAATTGCAAATACATAAAAACATATATTCACATATCTGCTTCCAATTATGTAGATATTGGGGTTCAAACATATCTGTGCAAACATATCTTGTTTTATTTAACACGTTTTCTTTTGTTTGTTTTTTCTTAGTTTTTTAAAAACTCGAGAAAGAAATACGGAATCACATTAAAAAAACGACGATATTTTTTTAGTTTATAAAAATGGCCGACATCCTTTTTTGGAGGCTCTTCTCCTTTTTTCTAGTTCCTCTTGAAGCACTTTATTTAAGTCACCGCAAACCTAAAAAAAAAAAAAAAAAAAAATCTGTACCACTTACAACCCATGAAGGGTCTCGGGTTTGTTTGTGAGTTGCTCAAAGTCACCGCAAACGCTGAGATATAAATCTGTGAAAACTGGGTGAAACAAAACTCGTTATTCTTACCTTACTAACCGTCGTAGGAATCTACGGTTTTGGACTGTTTTAGAGTTAGATCAAAGAAGATGGCAGACAAGAGGGGAAATCACAAGACAGCCCAGGATCAAAGAAAAGTAAACAGACACTTCCGGTGCGTATCGGAAGGTTAATAGATTTTTTTTCTTGATAGGATGTAAGTATTTAAAATTCCTCCACTAACCCATAATTTTTTTTAATATATTTAGCATTTAACTAATTCGATAAAATTCAAACTTTACTTACGAGTTTATATAATAGTTTCATATAATTTCGTTTTATGAGTTTAAACTCTTTTGGAACTGGTACAATGAACAAGAAATGTTTCAAAAAGTGCGGAGGGACTTTTTACGTGAATTTTTGGACCTTTAAATATTCTGTAATCTTTGTTAGATAAAAATCCCAGAACTGTTTGAAAATTTTCAGAGAAAAAAAATGTCAAAAATCGAACGATGCTACCTCAAAGAAATTGAAACATATTAATAATCTAAATCCAAAAAGAAATCAATTTATCGTTGTATCGATATTAAGAGATCAAAAAATGTTCTATATAAAATATCGATATTTTTCTTAAGATAGCGATAACTAGTTATGTGCATATTGATATAGCAAAATGTAAGCTTAAATAGTAAATAGCACCTTTTGTGTCGTCCTATCTCACTCTTGATTAACTCCTGAAAGTTTAAAGAAACGGAAGAAGCCTGGTGGCAGGGCGGAATACTTTATGAACGCACTGTGGGACAATGTTTCTTCTTTATCCTTTTTAAGTTGGTAGCAGGGTATTTAAAAAAAAAAAAAAATAGTATACTGAAATAAATTATTTTGTTTTTCCTGATTTATTAATTTCAAGACTAAAACGACAAGAAATTTCAAACGCTGCTTCAAATTTCAAATGCTTCGAAGAATCTTCACTGTTCCTTACTTTATCACCAATAAACTTATCTATAAAGATCTTAATGCTTTAAATGTTGTGGATTTAGCCCAAACCAGATACCTATCATTTCATAGTAAGCTCCATAACAACCCAAATCAACTAGTTTCTCAACTTGCTTCCCACTTCGTTCCCGATAATCCTCTGAAGTGTCTAAAAAGAAGATGGCTTAGAGACCTTCTAGTGTAGAATTATTTATTTAGAGTACTATTGATGAGCAATAATTTCAAGTTTTGACATGCTATTGTAATCGTTATGAAGTAATTCATATGAAGTATGAACATATTTGCTTGATGTATATATATCAAGCTAATATATACATATATTACATATATATATATATATACAGTTGTAAATTTCAACAAATAGATATTAAAAAAATATTAATTTAAAAAATACGTCAAGTATTACAATGCACCAAAATCATCTTCTTTTCATTTCCTTTAAACAAAGAAAAGGTGCACAGCACTTACTGTTATCTGAAATGAAGAGGATAGGATCTACGATACTACCTTGAAGAACACCTTAAAGTAAATATAAAATACCTTTACTGAGCAATGAATTCGCGGAATGCGAAATTATTTTATCACTGAGGTGAAACTAAATAATTGCTCACCGTACTACCAGAGAAATCGTATAATCGAAGAAAAAATAAAATAAAATATTACATTTTAAAACATTAGTCTTGTTGAATTTTTTTCTATACATAAAAAAATAATGAAGAGAAAATTAAAACAGAATAAATTGATATTTAATTTTGATTGAAGGAGATAATATTATGTGCATTGCGTGTTGGATTTTATCAATGGTAATTTTTTAAACAGAATTCCTAAGGAGTTAATTGAGGAGTTAATTATCCGCTTCACAGGTATGTATAGATAAGGGAGTTGGATCGGGTGTTGTGGATTGTACAGAAAATTTGAGTTTAAGAAATTCAAAGAACAAAGGAAGAGACCATGTGGAATTAAATCTGGCTCAGAGAGCTTAGGAAATATAGTCTGAAAAAGGATTGGTAGAACCAATTCAATGTGCAATGGGAAAATCTCGAGAAAATCTGACTAGACTTTTTATTGAAGGTTTTAATTTTTGGTCGAGTTCTCAAGTGTTTTCAGTTTATGTAGTACCGTTCTGAAGAAAATAAATAACATTAATGAAATTTTAAAAAATAAATAAAGAAATGTTTTAGCAAGCTATATATTTATAAAAGCATTGAATATAGTAGGTGGCACTGTATTGTGTTTGACTATCTAATTTTAAAAATCGTTCATAATGAAGTAAGCTCTAAATGTCGTTTTATAGTATAGACCAGTGATGGGAAAAGTACGGCCCGTATTCCAAGTGCTTCGGGCTAGTCAATCCGGCCCGCGACATGATCACACACAATTATACTTAAGTCAAAAAAAATTTTTGTGCTAAGCTAGAATGGAATGATAGTTTTCTTATCGTTGCATCTAAATTACGGTATTGTCGCAAGTCGTATTGGAGTCCAATCTTCACTACTTCAGGTCAGCACATCCCAGTTTCTACCAGATTACGAACAACTTTTAGAAGCTCAGTCATAGTTTTATCTGTCACATACGTCTTCATACTCTTCTAAAAAAGAATACATTTTTGTAGCCTTTTGCAAGTTTTCTACTGTTGTTCCATATAAGTTGAGTGTAATGAGATAAAGTCAAAACTAAAGTTTATCACGAGTAAACCATTGTAATGTTCAATTTTTTCGGCCCACCTAGATGTTTTTCTATTTCATCCAGCTTTCCTCTTAAAAAGAGCCACCTTTTTGAGAGAGTTTTTAAAATTGGAAAGAGCCTGAATTTTAGTGCCCATTATGCTACTTAGTTCATTTTCTACTTAAATTATATTAAATTTACTCTAGTCTAATTTTAAATATATAACAAGCTTTTCTTTAGAACCTACCATGCCGCAGATATTCTGGGGAAACGTAGAAAAGTTTTTCTTTGAAAAGAATAATATTACCTATTCTGTACTTTAACGTATAAAAATAGTTATTTATTTTCTATTTTATTTTATTATTATAAAAATCTAACTTAAACCTGACATAAATAATCGTTAAATGTTTTTTTTGTGTTTTTATTTGTTTTATTATAAATAGGTTTTATTTTCTAAGACCCTATTTCGAGAATGTATTTTTTATTTTATTTTTTTTATCATTACAAAAAAATACCATATTTAAAAAAAAAAATTATATAGGGTTGATAACGTTAGGATAACAAATTACAAAGGATAATGTTGTTTCGAGATAACTTTGTCTGTTGATGAATTTCAAGTAGATGTAGATAAAGCCACCATAGCTTTGTAGGATTTCCACTTTGAAATTTCTATTTTGGTGCTTTGCGGACTTCTGATAGGGAAATTTTATCTGACTCGGACATTTTTCCTTTAACTTCCAACATTATGTTAAAATAAAACAATGAAGAATTGAATTATTTATTGTGATTTTTTTTCTATTTCATTTATTTATTTTAAGGTACCGTGTACTGCAACATGGCCAAAGGCACCAAATTATCGTTTATCTAAATGGTATTAAAGATTCTGCAATCCCTGAGGAACTTCAGAACATCTGGTTGATAGTTTTTGAAGATTGTACCCAGGTCTTTATTGAAGATGGGTGTTCCAGCTGTAGGCTGCAAACCGCAATTACTAAATATATGCTCTACTGATAGAGGAACATGGCACCTTGAGCACACGGGCTGTGATGTACCTTGAAGTCGGTGTTTGTGTGCGAGTCTTGTGTGCTCGATGCGCAGCCTAGTCATCACCACTTGTTCCCTCTTAGAGCCGTTTAGCAGTGGCCATGGTTGACCATTAGGACAGACCATTTTTAGTTTGTTACTATCCGGAATCCTGTTCCAATAATAAAACTATGCCGCCTTGCACTTCTGTTTAATATATATTTGATGGTCGCTGAGGACAATCGGTAAGTTGGGAACATGAAACATATTTCTCGCCTCTTTAGCAGCTGCATCAGCCAATTCTTTCCCAGGTATCCTAACATGGCTGGGTACCCAAAGAAAATATATTAGTTCATTTATTGTAAGTAACTGTTTTATTATTGTGTTGGAAATTGGATAGTCAGAATGGTGTGAGTTTTGTAAGCTTTTTAAAGCCGAGAAAGGGTCTGTACAATCTTTGTGATATAGATTATACATTTACTATAAAATATTTTATTTAATACAAAATAATAAGTTTTTAAGTAAATGTACTGGGAACACATGCAATGACGTAAATTTCATAATCAACAGCTTTTATACCCATTGCTTCTGATAATGTAACTGTCGGTAAATGTTTGACCCGAGGATCACCAACAGAGCTAGAGCCCCAACTCTTAGAAAATGTAAGCAAAACGTTTTTTCGTTTAAACTAGAATATTTCTTAAACGATAAGCCCACTTGACAAATGTTATAAAACAAAAAATATTCTCTCTTTGATTTCTGTTTGGGAAACTGCCCACAAACTTTCGATCCCAGCAACATTTTTGAGTTTGAATACTGTAGACCCACATCCAAAAGACATCCATTTAAAAAAAACAAAAAAACACTAGTTCTTCTTCTTCTTCTTCGGCTCTACAGTCCATGATGAACCTTGGCTTCCCTGACAATTAGTCTCCAGAAATGTCTATCCAAAGCTTTTCTTTTCCAGTTTGTCCCGCCCATTCTTTCCAAGTCCTCTTTCACATCAGCAATCCAGCTCCTACGAGGGCGTTCTCTTCTTCTCTTTCTAGGAAAGGGGTCCCCTGGAAAACTTTTTTTGCCATTATTGTGTCTGGTAACCTTTCTAGGTGTCCTAACCAGCTGATCCGTCTAGATTTTATAAATCTTACTGTATTTTCATGTTGTATAAGATCTTCTATTTCCTGGTTATTCCTAATTCGCCAAGCTCCTTGAGTGTACACAGGGCCAAACACGAGCCTCAAGATCTTCCTTTCGAGGATCCTTAATCCTTGCTGGTCAGCTGCTTTTAGTGTCCATAGCACACAGCAGGTCTGATAAGAGATCTGTACAGCCTGAGTTTTGTCCTTTTGGATAGCAGGTTTGATCTTATCATCTTTGTAAGACCAAAGTAAGCTCTATTGCCACTCAATATTCTTTTTTTAACCTCATCGCTCACTACATTTTCGGAGTTAATTTCCGTGCCAAGATACACGAAGTAGTTAACAGCTTCAAAAGAGTAAAAACACTATTTTGTAGTAGATTTAAAACATAAATCTGCTTTTATTCATTAAAAATTATATAATAACTTATATAATTATTATAATTATAGTAAATTATTATGAATTATTGTAATTATAGGTATATTATATGCCTAACTTCTTATTTGAATAGCAAAGTAAAATTAATTGTTTTTATTTTATTGAAATATATTTTTAATAATTTATTCATTTATTTTTTGCAGGTAAGTACTACCGAATACTTACTAATTTCTTCGAGTGATAATCAGGTTACAATATGAAGGTAAAGTTGGACTTTATTTTTTTATAAATAATTTTGTGCAACTGATTTACATTATTTTTAAATATTGTATTACAATGAGCTCTGTTATTCAAATGGGTATTAAGTTATACTTCTATTTCAATGTAACTAAAAACTCTAACAGTTTCATTTTTCACAGCTTTGTTACTGAAACCTGATATCTAAGTTTTATCTTTGTTTTAGTATACAATATAATATAATTAATTATTATACTTGAATTGTATAACGTTATTTTCCGACTTTAACAATGAACGAACTAAATTAAACAAAATAAATAAATAAATGAACATTTTAAAACCAACCCGATACTGACTATATACACATTACTTTTATTTATTGTTTTAAAATACAAAATTTTCCAAAAACTCTGAATAGAAGAAATCATTTTAAAATGCGCGATATGTGAGTAAAACTTATATGTTATATATAAGTTTAAGAGTACTCATATTTATATAAAGAATAATGAGAGGAAGGACATTCTCAAGTCATTGTAAGCCACCCGTGCAATATTATCCTTCGATGAGCTCAGAAAATTCTTTATAAAATAAAAAATATAAATAGCAGTCAGGGATATTATTACTAGGGTCCATATTGAAGTTGTCTTCAAGAGGATTTCATTTGCTTCTGTTTGTTTAAAAATTCCCGGGCGACACCATCCTGTGTAAGTGGGTTATTGTGTAATTTTGTCCTCATGTTTTTTTTTTTTTTTTTTTTTTTTTTTGTATTCCAATTCTATACCAGAGACTAGAAAAGAAAGAAGGGGCACAAAAGAAAATTACAGGAGAGCTTTTTATATAAAGACATAACCAAGATTCATGTGTAAAAATTATAAATCTTTAAACATATTATTATTATATATACTTGTAAAATAAATTAGAAAATTAAGTTAGGAATAATGGTTTATAAAATCAAATTGTTCGTTAACCATGATGTTGCTGTCAGATATGAGCATGTTTAACCTCTTTAAGAATATTTTTTTTCAAATATTTTTGGAAGAATAATAGGAAGGCTATAGTCGGTCTATAGTTAACGTCTTCTGAATGGTCTTTACTTGGTTTAGTTATCGAGATAGTTTTCGCTGTTTTCCAGAAAGTAGGGAAATGTCGGATGCGGAAAATGGAATTTAAAATTTAGGTCCAAGACTAAAACGACAAGAAGCTGCCCGTCGTTACAGACTACTTCAACATTTACTAGACAAACGATCAAAACTCCCAATTAATTAAAAAGACTCATATACCTGACTGTGATTAGACCTATTTGGACGTACGGAGTTGAGCTTTCGGGCTTAACTAAACCATCCAACGTATCTCGTATCCAATCCTTACAATCCAAAATCCTTCAAAAAATCCTCAATGCTCCTTACTTTGTCACCAATGAACTTATCCATAAAGATCTTAATGTTCCATATTTTGCTGTTTTAGCCCACACCAGATACCTATCCTTTTATAGGAAGCTCCATAACCATTCAAATCCTTTAGTTTCTCAACTTGCTTCCCATTCCATTCCTGACAATCCTCCGAGACGTCTAAAACGAAGATGGCCAAGAGACATTCTAGTGTAGAACTCTTAATAAAGGGATACTGATAAATAGTTCTTTTCAAGTTTTGACATGTTATTTTAATCCTTACAAGCTTATTTACTTGATGTATATATTTGTACAGTTTTATTTGTATAAATTTCAATAAATATATGTAAAAAAAAAAATAAATAAATAGGTCAAGAACATTATTCAGATTACTTTAATGAATAACGTTATTAGATCATTAAATTTTTTACTACCCAAAATAACGACAGGACTTTTATCTCTCTCGATTTTATCTCTTTTATTACTACCATAATAAACATTTTTTATATTTACTTCGTTACCAATTTTTTTTTTTTTTAATTTGTGTTTTTAATAGTTTTTATATTAAATATCGTAGGGCGAAGGTGGGGGAAAGGGTAAGGGAAAAATTCCACGAGGAACTCACACAATTGATCTTTATCGGATGCAATTCCTTTCACTTCACTTCATTTCCAGGCTGGTCACTTCCAGCATCACCAATCTCTTCCACGGGTTTTATGACCGGTCCTCATTGGATTCTAACCTAGTCTTAGAATGGAGTATTTTTTTAGGTCAACAATCACCATCAACCCTTAAATATACCAGGCGGTTTCAAATGTCCTATTGTTTCTTTGGGTAAGTGAAAAATTCAATGATATAATAACTTTATACATTAAAATAAAATCCATTAAAACTAATAACCGTGATGCAAGATCCCAAATACCGATTTTAAAATATGATTGATCTTTGCTAATAAAAACTGATTTAATTCCAATTTTAGGCTTTGCTGGTTACCAAAACATTTAGCACATAGCGCTTCTGATAACTTATGAGGGACCCATTTATCCAGTTTTTATTTTTATTTTTCCCATTTGATGAAGGTATCTCCTGGCTGTTGCTTGTCAAAACTTTAAATGCTTACCTATTTCTGCACATTTTCGTGGATCCGAATAAATCAGTTCTAGAATTTTCAGTTCTTTGGCAACTTGAGGTCTTCCAGAACAAGCATCATGTTCAAGCGTTCCATCACTTTGACGAAATTTGTTATACAAAAATTGAGCTTTTCGCTCTGACAGTACCACCTTCTTACCAAACACAGAGAATTTTTTTTTTTTTTTTTTTTTTTTTTTTTTTTTTTTTAACTGCCTCAGTTGCCTTCAAATGAAGTTTAAATTCATATAATAAAATTGACTATATTTGATTTTCAACATTCGCCATTTTAATATATTTCTTTACACTTTTAGCAATGACTGCACTTAAAGGCCTATTTCAAAGACATCAAAGAATATTGTTTACATTGGATAAGGTCGGATTGAAAACATAATTATAACAAAGGCGTTACAGACTAAATAAATCTTAATTAATAAAAAAGCGACATGACTTTTGAAACAGCCTAGTATATATATATTTGCAGACCACGGATCAAACGATTTCGCTTACAAATAGGGGAAGCTAGTTGGGAAACTAGTGGATTCAAATGGTTATGAAGTTTACTATGAAAGGGTAGGTATCTCGTTTGTGCTAAATTAGCAACACACGGAACATAAAGTTAAAGGACATTTAAATTTTTTTTTTCTACTTTTTATTGAAATACAGCCTAATCTGAACAGTTTCTTATCTTTACTAAAAAAAAAAAAAAAAAAAAAAAAAAAACTTGATTCTCTCACAATTTGGTTAATGATATTTTAAAGAATCGAAAAGTAACTTTTCTGTAGATCTTTTTAGTTTTATTCATGATCCCACCCTATTCAGTCTAGATTATTCAGTGACTGATGTATAGGCTTAGTACAGAACTAGGCTTAACCTAGTTTCAGGCTGTTTGCCTCTTGGATGGAATATTTAAAATATATTTAACTCACAAAAAAAAGAAGAAAAAAATTGAATGTTAAAACGTTTTTATTTTGTGAGTCAAGATTCTCTTTATTTTCATAAGCTATTTCTTTTTGATACCTTGTAGATTCATTAAGGGCGTCAGTCAAAGGAATAAAACAATTATAATTGTTGAAATTAACATACCATCCTTTTCATTCTTCATGCCCTGAGTGAATGTATATAGCGCTCTCACTTAGCCTCCACTGGGTTTTTTTTTTTTACTTCATTGACGCAGCTGAGAGAGAAGAGCTGGGAATTCTCTGTGCTTGTACTTCCATAAGTGGAGCTATATTACTTATTGCCCACATCTGTGGCAGATTGTAATAATTACTCAATAAAAGAAAAAATATTAAACAAAAAAAGGAAAACTGAATTGTGACTAGACATGCAGAATATAGTGATTTAATTAAAAATAGAATAATATTTTTAAAAAATATTTTATATAAATATCATGTATTTGTTTTTTGTTTCCATTATCAGGAATTGATTTTTTTTATTTTCATTAAAAAATCAGTTTTATTATTTATTTACAAATTATTTATTCCTATAAAATGCCGCTATATGGTGTGAATGTCATTTACTGTAGATTAATGATTTAACTATCCATGCTGTATCTGCTGGAGCAGTAGCTTCTTCAGGTGCATTAATTTTAAGGTTTTTATTAAAATCGAATGCATTACTTCTACATATTATATTCTCTCCCATATCATTATTTAACGAGTATTAGCATATTTAAAATAATCTTAAATTAAAAGGAATGTATATATATAAAATTTAAGGGAATATGGTGTAGTTGTTGAATATTCTTTAACTTATTTATTACAAAAAATTCAATTTCTCACTTTCTGGGAAAAACAATAGATGATGGATATGTGTATCTATAAACCACTGGTTTTATATCTACTGCTTCTTATAAGGTAACTGTCGTTACGTTTTCAGTCAGAGCTACGCCAAAAGAGCTGAGTGTGTCAAAATGTTAAATTTTTGAGTGTGACAAAACGTTACACTAATAAAGTATAGACACCCAACCAAAACTCATATCTATTTCAAAAAGTATCAAGATGTTTAACTTCATCTGTATTAAAATAAAATTTTAACTGTTTTTTTTTACTAGTTTAAATACAATCTAAAATTTTTAAAAATGTCATTTTCCAACGTATATTAATCTTACTAAACAGGTTATTCTAATTTAAATCTATGAAATTAATTTTCTGTTTTTGTAAAATTCAAGTAACACTTTAAAGTTTTATTTTTTGGTTTAGGAAACAAATTAAGGTATTTTATTTTTGTCGCGATCTATCCGAATTGTATTGATTTTCTTTGTTAATGTTTTTCATGATTCGTCTTATCCTATTTAACGAATAATAACATTTAAAATAAAAAAAATCAAATCCTCATTATTTATGAATTACTACCTGAATTACTGAACTCTTGGCTGCCAGAATTATTCACATTCTGTTCCAAAAGTAGCAGTGACCCCTAAGTTATCAATTGTTATTTATTGAAACGATAAAGAAATATTTTACGAGGAGCGTGCGCAATGCAAAACTTCAGTTGTGACCGATCGACGTGGAGGGAACGCATTTAGGTACCGAGTTCCGAGATCGGTGTCCGTTGTAGAGAGACTTTAAAAATATTTTACCGTCAACCGATCCTTTGAAATGGAAAGAAGTTTTTCTCAAGGCTCTACTCCTAGATCGAACCCGTTGATTAATAGGTAAGTGTAAAAAAAAAAAAAAAAAATTGAACAATGTTAAAAAAAAATGCACTTATTAGAAAGAGGAAAACTTAAAATTTCGTCTCACGTATTTTTTTTTTTTTAATTAAGGCTAAACCCCCTTCACATCTCAGACTAAAAAAATTCATAGTTTTCTTAGACCAACTGTTGTCGCAATTCAAATATGTTTCTAAATATGTAAACAGTATTACGTCTTCAATGTTCTGTCTAACAATTTTTTTTTTTTTTAAAAAAACATTGTTCTGGGAAACACCAGCCCTCTAAGAATAACATGTTAGTGCAATACATAGCGCAATCGTCTGTCTATGATAATTAGTTAATAATTACATTATGAGTTACAAAATAAATGAGAATTCCCGTAAAAAGGTACAACATACTGTTATAATATCTATTACATTAATATTCATTTTTAAATTTGCTCGGAAAAATAAAAATTCAGTTGGTAATGAAATATTAATATTTTTTTTTTCAAATGTATATTATTTTTCACATATTTGGCAACCCTAAAATAACGTTTCTTTTCTTTTTTTTTAATAACAATTACCAATTTTATTAAAGGAACAAATTCACTCAAGTTACTTCAAATTGTCTGTCTCCTATTTTCAATTATTTTATCAACAATAATATTAAACAAAATTAAATATTACACACATTTTTATAGAACACAAAATCAGTTAAAATTATTTGTGTTTTAAAAAGTAGAAAAAGTATAAACTAACAGATTTATTTTACAATGAACGTATGTCCATGTAATTTTTTTTAGAATCATTTGTAATAGATTCGTATTTGTTTGTATTTGTAAAAATGAAAACAAAAATAATGCATGATATTTATATAAAAAAATTAATTAATTTAGGATTTAGTTTTTCAAATTACAAATTAAATTTACTTGAGGTACACCATGATGATATAGAAGGATCAATACAATTAGGATTGATGAATTAAATGCCACTTCTATTGAGAATCAATCATAAAATCTGAATTCAGAAAAATATAAGTGTATTCATAATATTTTAAACTATATTTATTTATTTTTTTAATTAATTTTAAATCTTTATAATTATTTACAGACATCATATGACAATATGATTTTTTCTTTATATATCGTTTTATAATTAAATAATAATTGTATAGAACGATTCATTTAATGAATTATAGGTTACAAAAACATTTTTCTATTCTCGTTTTTCTTGTTTCTTTACTCCTTGCAGCTATCCAAACTTTTTTCAAACTAATTTTTTTTATTGAACACTTTTTTCTTTTATATGTTTTATAACTTTATAAGTTCTAGATGAAATAAAAAATCAAAACAATAATAATAATAAAAATAGATTTAGGTCTCGGTCAAAAGTTGTGCCGGGTCTCTGTTATTAATATCCCTTGACCTATCGACCTAGCCTATTCTCACCATTTGGTCCAGTTTCAGAGAGAATTTGAAACAATTTTAAGTTTTAAATTTCAAACTAATCATAATCACGAAAATGTCTAAAATAATTAGTTTAAGAATCTATGTTCTAGTTAATTTTTAAATATTAAAAATAAATATATTATTTTTCATGAAACATTTATATGGTTTTGAGCTTTAAATTACTAAAGAGATTTTTTCTTTGTATAATTCATTATTTATTTCTTATACAAATTAAATTAAATTAAAACCATTTTTATGTTTATTTTAAACAAATTGTTTCTTTTTAGAATTTCTAGATAATTATTTTTATTATTAGAAATAAGTAAAATTAATATTTTTGTTTCACCTTCTAAGTTCATAAGTTATATAAATTGTAATAACTTATTATTGCAATTAATAAATCGGCATATTTTTGAAACGTAAATTAATAGCATTGAAATTAAATTATAAATTAATTATTTTTCGAAATATTTTTAAATCAAATCTATATTGCAAACCATTCTTTTTATTTTAGTATATGAAATCTGAGTATCTAAATTTAGTATCATATATCATAAAATAATAAGCTAATAAAACGTTATTAGTAGAGACCGGATTTCTGTGTTATTGCACATTTACATAGTTCGCTTTGATTCAGCGCTCTCTAACCCAAGTAGTTACCTCATTTATAACCTAAGGATTCTTATTCTTAAATTTTATTTTGCACGAAATTGCACAAATTTGACTTTTTGAGCTTAATTGCATGAATTCGGTTTTTACTGCACGAAATTGCACAATTGAACTAAATTCATCTAATTTTATTCACTTAACCATTTATTTTTTGAAAATTTTACTTACGATTATTAGGCAACATTTATAACAATTATTTATATTAAATAGGATAATTAGTTTTAAATTGAAATTAAAAAAAACCGCTTAAATCAAATGTGTTTGTGACGTACTAATATTAAATGATCGTATTGAATTGGGAGCTTTGAGGATTTAGGCAAACATTGAGGATCGACGTACTTCCTAGAACTAAGACGTTTCCTCAGAAAATTTTACTCCCCGCTTCCCATTTCATTCCCCACTTCTGATTTAGCACAAAGGGCTAGTTGTTAACAAGATTTTAAACTATCAACTTTGAAAATGCCAAAAACGTCCGGGAGTGTTTTTTTCATTCATTGTCAAAATTGAAACAATGGACCAATGAATATCCAGAGCTGATATTTGTTTGAAACTCTCGAAGAAAGCTTAAAACGAATTGACAATGAAAAGGGAATATTTATTTTAGGGAATGTTTATTTTCAAAATTTGAGTAAATCCTTGAGAAAAACTACGGCTAAATTTGTTTAAAAAAATTAAATTATTGTATCAACGGAAAGGAGATATAAGCTGATAATCTGGATCGATCCACGATCGCATGCTACAAAAATTGTCCTCTTACGTCCATAGATGTAGAACGTTCCTTTTCTTTACTAAAGAACATTTTATTAAGTGACAGGCGGCGCGTGAATTTTACTGAGAAATATTTTGAAATTTATAATGTCCTACATTTTCACGAAACGTTTAAAAACAAATTTATTTTTCAAAAACATTTAATTATATTTTGTTTCCACGTAAAAGGAATTTTAATAAAGATATTTTATATATATTTTTTAATTAATAATTTTTTTTTCATTTCCTTTTTTCCCTAAATTTTAAAGTATTTTAGATTGAATTAATTCTAAAACGAAACGTTTTTCGATATGTCCTTAAGTTTATTCAAGGCTGATTAAGTTTTGCATATTTGTGTAAATAAATGGATTGCTGCATGTATAAAGTTTTAAGATTTACGTTTTGAATTTCTTACTGCACGATTTTGCATATTTTGAGTTTTTTACTGCACGATTTTGCATGTTTTGAGGTTTTTACTGCACGTTTTTTGATTTTTTACTGCACAAAAATCCGGTCTCTAGTTATTAGTAAATATATTTTTTTCTTTTCTTTTTTTTTTATATCAATTGATTGAAATTTACAACTGTACAAATGTATACATCAAATAAATGAGCTAATAACGATTTCCACTGGGTTTTTTACACTAGTGACGCAGCTGAGAGAGAAGAGCTGGGACCTTTCTATGCCTGGCTTGTCCCTCCATAATTGGAGGGAGGGGTTTGGCTAGGGGTCCCTAGGATGAGGGTGTATTGTAAACAAAGTACGATTGTGTTTTTAAATTTTAATTTAATTTTGTTTCATTACCAACATTTATTATTTTATTACTAACATTAACATTCTATTACTACTTATTTATTTTATTTTTATTTGCTTTTTTAATTTTTGTATTATTATTTTTTATTTATTTTTCTAATTTTTCTATTTTATTTTATTTATAAGCATATCGTATTCTTTATATTGATAATGTATAGCAAGTCATCTTATGTTCTCTTTTTATTCATGTTATTTTATATATATTTTTCTAATTATATATTTATTTTTTCTCATTGTACATAATGTGTGAATGTAATCATACGCCATCTATATTACTTATTGCAAACAGTTGTGGCAGATGTAATAATTACTTGATAAAAATTTTAATAAAAAAAAAAATAACGATTACAATAACATGTCAAAACTTAAAAAGAACTACTCATCAGTAGCACTACAATAAAAATTCTACACTAGAAGATCTCTTGGCCATCTTCTTTTCAGACGCCCCGAGGATTATCGGGAATGGAGGGGAAAGCAAGTTGAGAAACAAATGGATTCGAGTTGTTGCAGAGTTTACTATCTGGTAATATAGGTATCTGGTTTGGACTGTCAGCAACATATAGAACATTAAGATTGTATAAGGTGTTCTAGGCAAAAACAAGTTTGTAAGGGTTGTTAAAAACATTATTAAAATTAAATCAAAGCTACGGAATTTGAAATTAATCAAATTTATTACACTTTTATATTAGCTGGGGCATTTCCTAAAAAATGCATTTAAAATGCAAGGGGCGGATATAAACTTTATAAATTTAAAATTGTTTTTTTAATTATTTTTAGCACTGCTGTATTTATTGACATGGATATTACTTTTGGCTGAGGGTCTATAGTTTTCATTTCTAAATTTTTTATTCATCTTCAAAATATATAGCGTTTTATTCACACTCAAACATGTAACATTTTAACACGCTCTAGATCTTTCGGTGTTGTTCGGATCTAAAATTGACGATAATTTCCGTTTTAGAAATTTAATGGAAAATACACTTTGATATATAAGTTTTGTCGCTAGGACTTACCGTATAGGAGCTATATTTGTTTTAATGAATAAAGTCACGTTTTACCTACAATTTTTAAGTGATAGGACTTTTTTTGACACGCTCTATATTCCTTTAAAGAAAAAATATGTATATGAACATTGCAACATATTTTAAAAATGCTACCACTCGTTAAATAATATAAGATGAGATATGGGAGAGAATTGCTTCATATGAAGAAATGGATATGAAGAAGTTGCTTCATAAGATTTATCTTTGGGGTCGACAGACGGTCTCACGTATCTTGCCCGTACAATAAGCTAGGGTGGCTTTTCCCCAATTTTTGACGGCAATACTTCCTCGGCACTTTCCTATTCCAGTCATTAAAAACCAATAAACTCCATTCTCCACCTGAATACAAGATCCCAACCTTCCAACCTATATACCCCCTCTCGTAGAACTGCCTCCTTTAAAATATCATTCGTCACCCGTGCTATCCCTTTTTGGAATTCCTTACCTATCCATATTTGCAAGGCCTCTTACTTAACTTCCTTTAAACATCATTTATTTATCCATCTCCTCGTTCTTCAATCTTCCACAAAAATGTAAATAATATTTAAATGTACATAAGTGTGTTAAAATTTTTACTGTTGATTGGTTTTTTATTTATTTATTTATTTTTTTTACTGAACTTTAATTTTTTGTTTTTTGTTTCTCCTCTCTTCTTTTTTTTCTCATAATTTTATTTGTAATACTGATGTGCTAATTTGTAACTAATTTCAGCCAGCCAATTGTACCTTTTATTGTGCACTTTAATTATTCTTAGGGGACAAACTGTCCCAGAATAAAGTTTATTTTTCATTTCAATATGAAATGTAGAATTAATGCATTCGATTTTAATAAAAACCTTAAAATTAATGCACCTGAAGAAGCAACTGCTCCAGCAGAGATTACATTTATTTATCAAATCGTTAATCTACACCACCATAGCGGCATTTTATAGGAATAAATAATTTGGAAATAAATAATGGAACTGATTTTTTTAATTATGATAAAAAAGAAATTCTGAAAAAAAAAAAAAAAAAAAAAAAAAAAAAAATGAGTTTCTGATTTCCATTGTAATAATACATATTTTTTAATATATCATTTTATTATTATTATTATATTTTTACTTAAATCCCTATATTGTGCTAACACGTCTAGTATATAATTAATATTTTTTATTATCTAAATACTTTCCCTATGTTTGGGTTAAAATAAAAAAGGATCAAAACACCAACTAAACTATGAAACTCTAAGAGGTGAAAATAGAAAAATGAATTGGGTTGAATATTTTACTTTTCAGTGTGTTTTTATTAATTATTATGCATACTTTTCATCTTATGCTGAAATAAATATTGTAGTACTTTATTAACTAACATTACATTAACTATTAAAAATGTATCAAGAATGTTCTAATCTACCAACAAATCTTCAACTTTAAATTGTTTTGATATGATGAAATTTAAGGTGCAATGTGTTTTCTTCGGTTATGAAAAAAAAAAAAAAAAATTTACGAAACTTAAAATTGGTTGTTACAATCACAATCCTGTTTTCAATTTAAGCATAAATATTAAAATATTTTTTGCAGTGATAAATTATTAGAAATAAAAGAAAACATCCTGGATCTGTGATAAAAAAACAAAAAAAAAAAACATTCATTTCTACACCATTACTCTGATGAGAATTTCTCATTACCAAAGAAAACAGGCGTACATATCAGAAAAATTCTGTCTACACTGTTAAGAAAATAAAAAAGATGAGAATAATGGTTGCTTTATAAAAAGGTGAGATATTACATGTTTAGGATACAAAAAGTAATTACGAAAATGACGTTTCAAAAATTATGATCCCGTATGTTTTTTGTTAACATTGATAACATCTTATTGTTATCTCTTTATTTTTCTATGTCTACATTCTCCTATGTGTCCTGGAAGCCCTTCCTTGTGTCAGCTGTCCATTAAAATTTTTAAAATTTTGTATGTAGAACAAATATTAGAGAATCCTCGTATTTAAAATGTTGGATTTGATTCAAAATGTTGGACCAGAGATTACTAAATGGGAATCAGACCTAGAAACGTCAACCAAATTCTCATGGAATATCTACTTTTTTTTTTTTTATTAAATGATATTCTACAAACCGACTTAAAAAACTTTGTATTAACCAAGCTTTACACTCCGGAAGTACCGTTTCCTACCAAACGGTAATATAAAAACACAATGTGCTCTTCAATCTCATCTACTTATGTTTTCCTTTTAAGATACTAAAGGATGGATAGGTAAATTTAGGACTCCCACCGTAGCATAATTAGCCATAGCAGCTAAAAGTGACGTAACCGAAATAAACAAACAAACTAAAGGATGAGGTATTCACATAATAGCTGTTAACCTGTAGGACATACTTCTTGTCTGAAAGTTGAAAATCCAATGTCTCCTTTTATTGTCTATAGGGAAGGCAAACGATTTTAATATATGAGTTTTTTTATCATCATTAGGTAGAAAATGTTCTTTCAAAAGTAGTTAAATCACAATGAAAACGGCCATACAAGAGATAAGATCTCTTTCTATTCCAGCTAGAACTTTACAGCTTCATGTACACATCACTTGACTCTAACCTTCTTTCTTCGTTCTACGTTCATCCTAGTCCAATTAAATTAATTTTCAATGTTAAAGTGCTCAACATTTAAAACTAATTTTTTATATTTTTATTATATAACATTTTCTTTTAATGTTTTTTAACTGTAATATTCCATTACTAATTATAAAATAACATTTTATGAAATTAAATAATGTATTTTATGTTTGTTCCTACACACAAGGTATCTTTATTGTTTTCAGGCCGTATTTATGGTCACTACCGAGTCGCTAGGCTTATACCAACGATCGCCTTGTCATTAGCGTCAAATATTCACTGACTTTGGAATTCCTTATTCAGAAGAAACCGATGGCTCAGGAGTTTTAAATCCTTTACCGATAACGATTTCTAACTTAGGATTTAGGTATCGATTCGGCGTTTAAAAATAGTTCACCGATCGAAATTTAAAATTTGCTTCTACTATTTACCCATATTTCCATGTCTTTAATGAATTTTATTAATTTTAGTTTAAAATTGCATACGAAAATTGTAACATTATTGTTTGACTTTTAAGTTTATTCTGAAGTATTGGTTCAGTTTTTTTAATTTTGTTTTGATGACTTAAAATTGAATATTAATGAAAAATAATTTTAAAGAAATTATGTTTTATTTATTTTTTTGAATAAAACTGGTTTTCTTTATTATTATAAAGTTGTATTATTTATGAATTAGTTATAAAGATATTAGTTTTTTTATGAGATAAAAAAAATTAATTTAATTTAATAGATTTTTAGAAAAAATATCAATTCATACAAGAGTATAAACTCATCTATTCAGCTATGATCTATGATATACTAGCTTTCAATGATAAATTTACTGTGATATGTGAATACCCTAGGTGGACAAAATTTTATTAATACTAATTAGCAATATTAATATCCAGTAATAAGTATATTAACATTTAATTATGTAATGTATTTCTAAACATTATATTTACTATATTGTTTGATTATTTACGAAAATCTGATGGAATATTAACCGTAATATATTATAAATTCGTGTTCTGTCGAAGAAACTAAAAGAGGGAGGTAGGTTAAATGTTACTTTTTACGATTTTTCAAAAATATCTACGAATCTATTAATTTAACTATACGTAGTTAATATATAAAATTTATTACAACAATTTTTTTTTTTTCAAGTTTTGCATATAGCCTTAGTTGGAGAGATATGTTCAAATACTAAGAGAAATGTAAAGAAACTCTTTCTTCAAACCTACTAATTCTAATATAATATTTTAAACTTTTTTAATAGGCAATTTTATGTACATTTATTTTGTATATTATCTAAGTTTTTTATATTTTATTTAATTACTCAGTTGATTGAAAGGTGTAAGCGATAAGGTTTGAAGTTTTTTGAATTTTTGTTTTTCTTTTATGACATACATCTTTTGGATGTCTATACTTTTTTGGTGTATGGTTTTTTCACCCTCAAAAATGTAACACTTTGCAACGCTATAGCTCTGTTCTTGATGCTCGGATCGAAAATTTTCTTATAGATTTCTGATGAAAACTTTAATGGAGAAAATTTCTTGGTATGGAATATTTGTCACTTGGACTTGTCGTTAGGAGCTATAGCAGTTTGAGTGAAAAAAGTAACGTTTTGCCAACATTTTTTAAGTGTTAAGGTTTTGTTGACACGCTCTAGCCCGGTCGGATCAAAAATTTGACGATACGTTCCGTATTTGAAATTTGATGGAGAATATATTCTTTTTTAAATGTAATTTGTCACTAGGACCTACCGTTTAGGAGCTGTATTGGTTTGAATGAAAAAATTTCACGTGTAAAATCCCCTGTTTTCTCTGAAATTTGTTTATTAATTCTAAAATGTAAATTGAAGATAGTTAAATGATAAACTGTGAGTCAAAAATTCCAATGTATCCTAAAAATTCTATATATTCACTCTATAAAAAATTTACTTCAGAAAACTAAATTTTCTCTAAAATAGAATCGATGAAGTTTAAATAGATTTTTTTATATTATAGTTTTCAAGATGGCTCTTTTTAATTTAGATTAAAAAATGTTTTGATAGTTTATAATTCAAAACGTACCTTGATAAGCACACATTTCTAGCGCCGAATTAGGTGTGCCCCGTTTAAATAATGGAGTAAGAAGGAAGTTATAGCATTGGGTATGGCAGATATGAGGATGTTTGAGCCTGGAAGACTTCCAGATATCCCGGTAATTTGAACTTTCCAGACTTTCCAGAGGAATTCCATCCAATAGCGCCGCTTGCCCGAGCTAAAAAGGCAGAACTTAGGGCTGGAGGGAGTCATAATTTTTACGACTTTTTCAAAATGAATCGTATAATCTTATTTGTCTAGGCAGATGACTTTTTCTATTATTATTACTGATGTTTTCGAGAATTAGAAAATATTGTGAAGAAGAGCTTATGTTTTATAAATTCATAAAAAGTTTTATTAAAATAATTTTAATATTAAATGTGTTTCGTACCAATATATCTATGAAATTTATCTATTTCAATTTTTCAATCGTCAAAACATTTTCAAGGGTTGATTTTTTTAGTACTGACATTGGTTAGTTGGATGAATAACATACTATAGACCTCCACGGTTCTGGGATAAAGCCTAACCAAATCATGTTTTTAAATGTACTTAATATATATATATATATATATATATATATATATATATATGTGTGTGTGTGTGTGTGTGTGTATTTATAAAAATATTTTTTTAATATTTATTGTTTTTTCATTTTTTTACATTCACATTTAAATTTGAGGGAAATGTTTTAAATAAAATGTCTATAACAATAAATAAATTATTAAAAAACATTTTTATTAATAAAAATAGGCTTTATTCCTTTCAATAAATTTTAGCCAACGTGTCGGTTCCTCTGAATAGAATTTTGGATCCCTATTATTTACTATTTCTGATTTCTATATTAGCAATATTTTTTGTATCTTTTAAAAATCCGTGTAGGTCCAAAATAAAATTGGCAGTTGGTAGTCTAGAGGTCTGTAGTAAAGGTTGGTTGAAACATTCAGATAAGCTCCAACGATTTCATAATGAGAAAATCTTTGACATGCTTATGAATCGTATTCTACACTTTATTGATTTTATTTTATTTTTTTTTTTTTTTGAGTAATCAATTTTACTAGGCATTTTTGTTATTAATAAGATATGTATATAGAATAACAATTATTGAAGAAAAAAAAATCTAAGTTATTGCGGTTAATTTTTTAGTTCCTTTAAATAATTTTAATTAACTTTAGTAATCTTAGAATAAAAAAAAGATTTTTTTTAAATAAGGTTTTTTTATTACTAACATTTCAAAATTGCATTTTTAAACACTGTGATTTCAAATTTGTTGATATAACAACCGTTTTCTTCCTTTCGAGATAACTTTCCGTCATACAATTCAAATTAGATAAATAGTTCTAATTTATGTACTCTAAAAATAATATAAATAATTAAATAGAAAGTAAAACATTACAATAGGATTTCACGGCCATCTCAATGGATGAAAGATTGAAAAAAAGGGGCGTATTAAAAAAATGGGAAGGAACTCTTAGTGAAGTGGTAAGCTTTCACAATAAAGAGCTTTGTTTAAAAAGACTAGAAACGGTGGTAGCAACTCCCTAGATTAAAAATACCAAAGAAGGACAGATTGATCAACACATCAAAGATACTATTTTTTCATAGAGATATTATACTCGTATATCATATTTTAATGAAGGATGTGATTTATGTAAATATTTATTTCCAGATAATACATTTTTTTTTTAACTTTTTAAAAGCTCAATATATAATTAATGTTATTTCTCTTAACTTTTTAGTTGAATAAATGTCATAGTAATACTGAATCTTTGATTGCATATATAAATATTTCGAAGTTTTTTGTTCCCATAAATCTGGGTACTTATTTTTAACTATCATTTTTAAAAAAATAATTATTTGTTTTGACGATTGTAGGTTAAAAGACTTGAGATTCAAATATAGAAGTGATAATTGACATTTGACAAATGATATCTTTGCATTGCAAATTTGATGGCTATGAAACCAGTATTTGCTTAAAGCTATAAAAAAAAAACTTTTTATCCTCTCAAGAAATATTCCAGAGTCAACGACCATGCTGCAAATATATCCTTTGAAAGTGCTCAAGTGAATGGGGTATTTTCAGAACGCGTTCCTGCCGAGAAAGAATCCTCACTTGATCCAAACTAAAGTTCTACCATACCAAATGTCCTGGTTATATGGGAACCCACTCGGAACGATGAGAGACGAACTGACATGAATTGTTTTTATTTATTTAATTTTATATTGGATTCATGTTTTATTTAGCAATGAAGATTTTATAAATTGCTGGTGTAGTAAAAACAAAATTCTTTTCCAATTTTATTTATTAAGGAAATGCTTAACAAAAATATTTTTAAGATTAAAAGTATTATAATTACTATTTCTAAACATAAAGGTCTCCTTTAGCCTGTGAGTTAAACAAAGTATAACATGGAACATTGTCAAAAAAGCCCCTATATATAGCTCCTGGACTGTATGCTTTAAAGACAAATGTGATATAACGAAAAACATTCTTCATTTAATATTTTAATAAAGAAACTACCGACAAAGTTCCGCTCCATGCAACACCGGCAGAACTAGAGCGTGTCAAAAAAGCTCCTAAACTTAAGACTAGAGGTTTCAAACGTTTATTTCGTATCAGAAGAAACAGAGTCAAAGCAAACTCATTAGGATTTTCCTCCTAGTCAAGATATAATATGAATTTAGTACGAGAAGAGTTGAGCTCCTAACTGCTCTTATTCTCCTAATATCAATGCCCTCACGTTTCAAGAAAACGTATCGCTTTTGACCAACCCAGTCACTGGTAAATGATTTTCCATCTTATATTATTAAAGATATAAATTAATATAAGATATATATATATAAATAATTATATATTAAAGATATAAAATTAACATGAAACAAATCAGCAATTGAAAGCAGCTCACCCGTCATATATAGTTGATAATTTCATTACTAATTATTTCTAACCTCTTATTTCCTCATTTGTTGGTAGTGGAAAGTTGTAGTGAAAATATCTGATTTGGAAAAAGTAATATCTCTTATGAAATAATAGGTTTACAATAAAAAAGAAGGGAAATAACAGGTAATTCAGTGGAATATTGATTCCACAATAATAGGTTTTCTGTTTTAATTTTTTTTTTTTTTTTTTGACCTTGCAAATATTATAGGAATATTTTAGAAAAATTTAAATTTCATTATACTTTTTAACAGAAAAAAAATTATTTTCTAACGAATATTAAATTTTCAAATAGTATCATTAGTTGAAAGATAAAAGTTGAAAACAGCCGAAAATATAATAAAAGTTTATATAGTTATACTTACATCTAAATCTTAGAAAAACAAAAAGATTTTCTATCGTTTTGTTTTTGTTTTTTTTAATCGACATGGAGGATTTTTCAAGTTTAAGTCCAGATTTTTTGAAAAAAAAATCTTTACTCTTCCATTTCTCTTATTTATTACTTCTTAAAATGTTATAGCAATTTATATCAAGAAAATAGGTCTATATACAGCAGCCTAAGAATTCTGTGCCGTAGAAGGCGAGTCAAGTATCTATCAAAATACTTACTTGGGTTCGTTTAGATCGGATAAAAATCTATTGTTTTGTGTTTGATGGTACTTCAAAGGCGTTTTGCATTTTGATCTTGTTCCTGGTTATCGGACAGTGGACTTAAACCTTTACTGTGAAAAGCTAGAAAGAGTCCATGTTGTGTAAAATACCCCGGTTCGGTCAACAGGAAGCAAGCCATTTCAGAACACGACAGTGCCCCAGAAAATCGTTCTCGTCTGTCCAAAGAAAAATAATCAAAACTGCTAGGAGATAAAGTTTTTACTCATCCCGCGTAGAACCCAGACATCAGATTATGGCTTTGTTTAGATCAGTTTCACATTTAAAAAAGATCAATTCTTTGATAATTACAAGGACGTTATAGTTGGATGTGAAGAGTTCTCTAGAATAGGCATCGAAACCAAAGGAGTTTGACTGGAGTCAAATCTAAGGACAGTTAGAAAGATGTGTGAAAGTTGTTGAAAAGGGTAGTCCTCCACAATCTGTACTATTATACAAAAAGACAAGCTATTTTTTGTTGATCACTAACCGCGAAAAATATTAAATTAATCTATTCCGAATTTCGGTCACATCATCTTCATAGTTCTAGGAAGGTTTAGCAATAATAAAATCTACTTATTTTCCATTAATTTGTTAACAAGAAAGCTAAATTAAGTGGACAACAGTGAAGTTTGACCGATATGTAGCGAGCGCTATTTGACGTGAAAGGTTAAAAAGGTACGGTGCTATATCTGTACCATTTGGGACAATCTAGATTAGTTTATTTTTGTCCAAAATAAGATAAATATTTTGAGGAACCCATATTCGAGTCCTACTCATCATGTATAAGTAAGCAAGTTGTAATGACAGTGGTATCCTTTTATACTACTGACATTACAACTTGGCTACTTTTGCAAGATGTGTAGGACTCCAATATGGGTTGTTCAAAATATTTACTTTACATTGGACAAATATGAACTCATCTAGTTTTCCCGAAATGGTACAGATAAAGAGCTTGAAATTGATTATACAATTTACTTATATTCAAGTAAATTATTAAAAACTATTTAAATATGTGGTGCGACATGTGGATCCTGAAGCTCGAAAATCGGTCGATATGTGATTGGCACCTTTTACATTGTACCAAATTTTAACTACATAATTTTCATAGTTCTAGAAATATTTATCAATAATATAATTTACAATAGTAAAAAATTGAACAATATTTAATGGCAGAAAAGAGGTTTTACCCTGTCAATTACTTTTATGGCTAGAAATTAAAATTCAGCCAGGTGAAATCTTTAAAATTATTTCTGCTATATACCTTTTTTTAATAAATCAAAATGATGATTCTTTGCTTTTTGATATTGTTTTAAAATTACCTAAGTGCTTTACTAATAAGAGCGAGCGAAATCGCTACAGGGATGCTAGTATGTTATACATGTGATCTAAAATCAAGCTAGACTTAGTTCGATTAGCTAGACTAAGACTTGAGATTAAGTTAATTGACCTATTGGAATAACATTGGCTTTTTACAATGAAAGTAAAAAATATTACCAAGATGAACATTTTCAATAATTATTGGACAGTTAACTATCATATTATTTTCTTAGCATTATATTTGGGCATTACCGTATCTGTGTATCATATTGTACATTTGATTATAAAGATCATATGGATAAGTTTGTTATGAAGTATGTATTTGGAGGTTTGACCGCCCAAAACGAAAAGAGATTCCAAGGAAGTCTTGAGGCTTCTTCAAGGAAGAACTTTCGTGAGATAAGGAATGGAGTGAGTTGTTTCAGAAGGCATGTGGTCAAAGAAGAAACATCAAGAATAAGATACATTTAAAGGTTTTATACATAATATAAAAAACAATATCTTTTCCTGAAAACGTGACCCGAATCGCATTGCTATAAATTAACAATAAAACGTTTTATATTTGTCATTTTCTGTAATAGCGAGTTTAAAATACTCATCCTTTATATAGGCTACTTGATTCTGTAGAAGATTATCTGGGCAATGAATGGGCTGTCGTTTGAACAACAATATATTGTTCTCTCCATTGTGTTCTATCTTTCTCTCATAGCCAATAACCGGTCTACACCTGTTCTTATCTTATATATGAGTTCCTTTATTGCTTGAGATAATCAACAAAATTTTTTTTAATTGAAATAATTTTGTTCTTAGTGGGCTTATTATTTCAATTTGATATAAATGAATTAAGTAAACCACTTTGCATAAATATATCAGTAAATGTAAGTAATAGACTACACTATGAAAAAGAGAGAAAAAAAAAAGGTCATGTAATGAATATTATATTATTTAAAGAAAAATACTTTCTTTTTTTTTTCTATAATAGTTTTATCACTAAAACGAAATTCATTTCAGTAATTTTTCTTTTGTTTTTTAAATAAATTGTAAGGGACTTGTTACTTCTTTCTGTATCAAATCATAAAATATTCATTTTCTAAAAAGCTTTTCTTTCTGCCTTAATAACAAAACAGTTTATATCCCTTCAAACGAACAAATTTCAGTTGCAGTAAAAATAAATATTCTATTTATTCAATATAAATTTAGATTATTCATTAGCTAGCATGCTATTTGTATGTAAATATAAATTTTGCGGATAAATTTTAGTTAGCAGAGTTTCTTGCACAGCTGACGATCTACTCCAGTCACTCAATTTATTTTTTTTTTGCCAATCCTTTCGTATTGCTGGTGTTAGTAGGAACGATTAATATTGTACATACATTACAGAATTTAGAAGTTTATTAACTTTTTGCCAAACTGTGGCGAAAGTAATGTTAGGTCGACTAGTCGGCTGCTTCTGTAGCAAAAAGTGCACGCTAGTAGATAATTTTATACATTTATATTTCTACGCTTGAAAATAGGTTGATTGAAATAAAAATATGGCCTTGATTGTTTATGTATATTTTAGATTCATATTTACAATTTTTTATTTATTTCAGGAAAATCAACACTACTTTTGTAAATACAATGAAGAATATGAAATTTAAAAAAAAATTATAATTCAATAACTACTGCTTTACTGAATAAATAACTTACCTAAGCTACATTTTTTTGTTTTTTATGAATAATCGTTTTGGTTTTGTGTCGTAATTAAAAAATATCAATAATTATTTTAAATGAAACTGGTATTTTACCAATTTACGTACCAATTTAAAATTACATGTAAAATATTTTTGTGTTACAAATATAAGTATATAAACGCGATATATTTTTGACATGATTAAATTCAACAATTAACTATATAAGCTAAGTAATGTATAATTACTGACTTTTGCTTTAAGAAAAAAAACTCCGTTGCAGACTTGTTTGTAGAAAAAAGAAAGAAAAATAAACAAGATCCAGTATCTAAATGAACAGGCGGCTATAAAGCTATACACAAATCGCCTCGAACATTGCCGATGTTACCCGAATTCCAACGGAGGCAATGATCTCCAGCTATTCAGTAAAATAGCTGAAAAACTTTCTTTTATTTCGAATGTTTCTGCGATAGCAGAAGATACTGCAATCCTCATTGACATCATAGATAAAATGTTCAAGCTAATCTGGTTATTGTTATATAAAACTATCATTATGGAAATAAAATTATTTTAACTTGTGTCTTATATATAGTACATATAACTGTACGGTGTTTAATAAATTGAAAACAATGTGTAGATGTATTTTTTGTTTTATCGTGAAATGCTTTTTATTTAAAAATAATATTGACTAATACTGTAGATAATAGTGCCAATTTATCTTTCATCTTTAAAGAGGACTCTAGGTAAGATTGACTACAATAGTTAATTGATACCTTTTTTTTAAAATATTTGAAATTATAATAAAGATTTTTTTTTATTTAGAGTTTAACTTCCTTATGTACACCAATAAGGACAAAAAAGTCGAACTATCCTACAGGTTATCCAACAGGTTACCAAAACCTATTCTAGCTATGATGGGAAGGTCAAGACTCAAATTTTAACCCACCCCAGGCCCTCTAGGCCTAATTCTAAGAAATGTTCTGTTTATTTCTTTTTTTTTTCTTGAGATATACGAACATTATGATTTCCAATTTTAAATTTGAAAACGAAAATAGCAAAAATGTTAATAAACAGTGACAAGACGATTATGTTCTTTTTAGATGCTATTTGAGGGTATAAACAATTTTTCTGGCATTTGACGAAGCCCTCTGCGGGGTTTATAATTCCTTAATGAGGGAACCGTTCCTTCTGTGCTTTGCAGTTTGCCTTGCATTCATTATTAAATAATTGTACGCTCTCCACAACTCTGCAACCATTGTTCTTCCTAATGCTTTTCCCCTCCCCTCTCCCAATCTTTCATTCATATTTAAATAAACGTTTTCAAAACAACATTTCTGCAACAAATGCAATGGATAGAAACCATCTTGTATGCGCATACTAACATATGCGCTTGCAAAATCATTAAAACTGTATTAAGACTTGGAATGTAAGCCATCTTCCAATATACAAAAATTGAAAAAAAAAATAAGGATAATGAATAGATATATGCACAGGAAGGTGAAGAATTCCGTCCAATTGAATTTTTCATCTCAGATTCATTATTTTTAGAGGTTTAAGTCCACATATACCTCATCCAGAGAATATAAAACTTATAAGAAATATTAAACGAATAATTATTTTTAAAAAAACATTATTTATAAAAAAATATTTTAAAAAAAAATGATCAATTTCTATCTGAATGGGAAAAACAATAGATGATGTATATACCTATTAATTACCTACTGTATTTGACAGTTTACATTTCAGAATAAAACAGATCAACTTACTTAAATTATTAATAAAATTTAGTCAATAATCAATGATTATTCGAAATAAATAAAGTTGAGGGAAAATAGGGTTTTTAAACCAATTTAGTTCCAAACCGGTTGGTCATAACGACAAATATTACATATCAAAAATCATTTTCAATTAAATGTCAGAAAATTTTCTATTTTCTAACATCAACACGTTGGATCGTGAAACAAAAATTTTGCATTTTTGACTGTGAAAAAAGTATAGAACCTAACCAAAAGAAGTTAGGCTCACGTCAAAGTTACCTAGCAATTTTAAATTTAGGATTTTTTTTTAAACCTAATATTATTTTTTTGTCCGCCCCTTGTTTTCGTTATGTCTTGCATTTGATGTGATCCAAATAAAGTATGGAAGGATACGACCCATCTAACACAAAACTGTAATCATATAAATTAAAAATTTAATTTCCTTTAAACACCACTTGTTTTTATTTAATTAGTTCTTATACATTTCTTAAGCTTTAGTTAAAGAATATGGGAACGTAAGCTCCTAACAAAAAAAAAAAAAAAAAAACGGGTGGAATTTTTATGTCAGGACATATACACAATATAAGACTCGGGAACGATCATTTTAAAGTTTATTTCTTAGTTGCCCTTTAAGTTTATTTCATTTACTTTTCTATCATCATTTTATTTAGTCAGTTTTTTTTGTTTTTATTGTATTTAACAATTGTATTCTTCTACGTTATAATTATTTTCAATGTAAACAAACCATTCCCCTAATGATTGTTAACAGATCCGCTACCTAGGACTCCATCTAATCAAACGTCCGACTTGGAACCTAAAGATTAGAACTACGAGAAACTGCTTGTCACAAATCAAATTATTCATAAAAACCCTAACGTCTTATATGTTGCTAATTTAGGCCGAAAGATACCTATGCTTTCATAGTAATAGTATACCAGTAACCATTCAACTTGCTTCCCATTCTATCCCAGTAATCCTCTGAATTAAAAATGGTATAGAAACCATCTAACACATGATTTTGTTGCTGCTAACAATACTTCTAAACCAATGGGTTGTGTGTGACATGTTTATATAAACATTATTCTCATTTAGAGTTGATGTGTATATATATATATATATATATATATATATATATATATATATATATATATATATATATATATATACAGGTGTAAATTTTAATAAATGGATAAAGAAAATATCAAAAATTCAAGCTTTTGACCCCATTATTTATGGCTACAGCCCAAAGCATATTGACATATTAAGAATATATTTTTGTTTATTTGTATTATGAATTACATTTTTTTTCCCCAGGAAATTACTTTTAAAACTTTAGGAGTTAATTATTTTTAAATATTAAATCACCAAATAAAAAATAATGTCTATTCTTGTGTGTGAATACACTATTTTGCGGTCCGAAAATATTTTTTTAAGATCCTGTTTATTTTTTTCCGAAATTAAATATAGCTAGAATCAATTACTAATTTCTTATAATAAAATGCATCTTTACAAAATAATTAGAAAGAATTAAGAATTCATATTTTAAAGACAGTGTTACTCATATCAAGTATTAAAAAAAACATTTAATTGTATGTCCTTTGATACATATTATAAATAAATTGGTAAATGAGAAATGTTTTAATTTTTTATTATGTCTTTAAGAGCGTATGTGAACACAAAACGAAGTGTACACACCTTTTTGAATCCGTTGTGCCTGTGTGTGATTTCTGTAAGCAAGGATCTTTGTCACTTTTTTTTTTTTCTTTCTTCCTTTCCGTTCTTGTTTCAGTCATGGATTTTTCATTACGTTTCAAAGAACTTCTTTCATTTTGTTGTGGTCGCATCGTCTTCTTTTCTTGTTTTCTGTTGGCGATTACATTCCACTGGCTTGCTTTCCTTAAATTTGCCAGAACGGTAATCGAAATATCCTCTTAACGTTTTGTTCTCTGGAAATAAAGCTTTTAAATTATTTATATTTTCGATAGTAAATATTTTAAGTTTGTCGATATTGTTAAATGTATGTAGTTTCTTACTCTCCTATATAATATATTAAAGATTTATTTAATAACCCTTTTCATTAAATAGTATCCTATTTACTTTTATAACACTCTCACTTACTTTTGTTGAGCCAACTAAGGAATAAATATTGGAAAATTAAGATAATCGTTAATGAGAGGGTTAATGGAGCTGTATATTTTTTCATTTATTTATTAAAATTAATAACTTTATTAAATTGTTATTACTAAAGAAAAAATATATCCTTTCTGATCTTTGGTTCATATCAATATTGAAGACAAATAACAATAACGAAAAATAATATATTTATATTATATAATATATTATTAAACATAAATAAAAACATTTCCATTTAAATAATAACTTCAAGTGGCAAGTTGAAATATTAAAAAAAATAGACTTCTTTACTATTTACTAAACAAGCGTTCAAACCTTCCAATGAATTTCAAAAGATACATTTACTTCACAGTTATCAAACTTATTTGGACTTAGGGATTTAACCTTTGGGGCTTCATTAACCATCCAGTCCGTCTTGTATCCAATCTTTATAATACAAAATTCTTGGAAAAACCCTCAATCCTTACTTTGTAAAACAAACTTTTCCTCCGCATAAAACTGCGAAATGTCGGTGCTTCTCGGGATCCCAAAAATAAAACGGATAAAGCAATTAAATATAGAACATTCAATGAAGTGCTACTAATGAGTAGTTGCTTTACAAGCAATAATATAATAATATACAATTATGAGCATTATCCTCATACATTTACTAGATGTATTTCTATTTTATTGCACACAGTTGTAATTTTTTTCAAATAAATTCTAAAATGTTAATAAAATAAAATGTTAGTAAAAGGTTAACTGAATGTGTTGACATATATGCACTTTATCTGAGGTCTATATATTTTTTGGTAAAAGGTTTTTTTTTTTTTTTTTTTTTTTACTCTCAAAAATGTCAGATGTTGACACTCTTGGTGTTGCTCGGATCGAAAATTTGTCTTTAATTTAGAAGCTACATTGGTTCAAATGAAAAAAAAAAATCATATTTGAAACCCCTATTTTCTTTAAACTTTATTTCGAAAAAAGTTATATTCGAGTAAATTATAGATTGACATACCCATGATAAATTTCCTTCTGCCAGTCAAGTGAGTTCTTTCTTTATTTTTCCCAACGTCAAATTTGCATTAATTGTGTAAAACTGGAAATCTGGATACTTTAATATGTTTATCACAACTCTTACTGAAACTCCACCCCTCCCAAAAAAAAAAATGTCTGGACCTCACCTGAGAAGTTTACCATTTAACAAGAATAAGTTCCATGCCAGACATGCTATTTGCAATCACCAAAAATATAATGCCGGTAAGATAATGTAGTTATAATGTTAATAATAAAAAAAAAAAAATGAAATTTTTATAAACAAAAGAATCATCAATTAGGAAGGGGCAACATACTAAAAAATGTCGAAAGACAGGTCACACCAAAATCTCCTCCACTCTTCTCTAGTAAAATAAGAAAATAAAATCACAAGAAGAATAAAACGATTTTTTGCCTCGGCACGTTACAGAAAAAACTTTGCCGAAAAGTTTGACTAACTTAGTTATCTCCGTGGCTTAGCAAAAAAAATCTTTTGCCTTGAAAGTAGGGCTTGAATAAGGTTAACTCAGAGGTCTACAATGAACATTGTATTAGTGTCGCTATTTTTTTTTTCATAAATATTTAAGCATATTGGCACTTAAATGTTATATCAAAACCCTCCAAGAATAGTGTTGAAATTAAATAGTTCAGGTAATTCTTAACAAATCTTATCAAATAACTTTTAACTTCGTCATAAACCTTCCAATTCCTGTCCTAAAGTATGCTTTAACAATTCGACTGTTGAGCACATTCTCTACCTAAGACGCCTTCAAGACAAACGTCTTACATTGAATCCATATTCAAGATCAGAAACTGCTTGTCGATATAGACTACACTAACATTTACTTGACAAATTTTCTAAGCTTCCAATTAATTACAAAAGATTAGTTCACATTACATAAATTAGACCTTTTATTTGGATACACGGAGTTGAGCTTTAAGGCTCCACTTGACTATCCGATTCATTTCGTTTACAGTCGTTACAATCCATTGTTATCTCAATGTTTCATGCTTGCATTTATTTAGTCAAAACTTTCCTTCAATTCTATTACCAGTAACCTCCGAAAAGTCTGAGAAGAAGATGGCTTAAGCTACTTATTTTATTATTTTACTTATATTATAACTTATAAACATCAAATAATAAATTTAATTTATATGATGACATAACTGAAAAGGGGACTCGATGGCCGAGCGAGTTGGGACGAGGGTTTCAGCTTACTCGTAACCAGAAGGTCGTGGGTTCGAATCCCACACGAGTGGGTTAAAATTTATTTCGTGGCGGAACCAGGAAATGAATCTTCACCTTCCCACCAATGCCAGTATAGGACTTCAATGGACTTGGGCAAAAAAAAAAAATAAAATAAAATAAAAAATAATTATAAAAGTACAAACAATTATTGAATATTATAATTTTATTATATTTACTTACAATTAATAGGTGTTAAATGAATCAGGCAACAAAGGAAAAGTAAAAAAAAAAAAAAAAAAAAAACTTCTAAATTCGTTTATAGTTCTTAACTGTTTTGTAGTCTCTGCTTCAACCACCCTTATAAAATACCAGACCTCATTGAACATGTTTTACCCATGCACTAGTTGGTCAAAAGTGATACATGTTTGGAGAACGCAAGGGCGCACAGTGGAACGAATCAACGCATTTGTTGGACATTGGACCAATTCTCTAATAACTAAATTTGTCCTTTGTATGGATCTTAAATTATACTTTATTCTTCTGCTCAACTAAATCCATAGATAGATTAATTTTGAAATTAAATCTTATAGGAAAAATTCTTAATTAAAATTTTTTTTTTTTTAAAACTCATATTTTTAAAGCAATCCACTATTTGAGGTAATGCCTTAAATTAACCGTGCAACTACTGGAAAACAACTCATCCATAATAAGATGTTATAGGTAAATAAAACTTGGGAAAACTATATTGTACCTATTATCGTAATATATAGGTATAATAAACGGTAACTAAATGATAATAAATTATCTAATCGAGAATTTTTAAATGTTTCCCCTAAAAGGTCTGATCCTGTTTATCATATTATTAAACAGCCCATTCAAAAAGCTTTAAAACTATACTAATAGTATTATTCTAGGAGAAGCAGAAGCGGAGGTATTAATGAATGTCCAGTCCTCTCTAACGCTCGTTCCTCTGTAAGGCGTTGCGCGTAGTTTGATGTGATCCAGCTCTAGTAGTTCCTCGGATCTAAAATTTGATAACATTTTCCTTATTTTGTATGTATAATATTTGTTGCTAGGAGCTATATTGATTTGAATCATATTAGGAACTACTGTTTTTTTCTCATAATTGTTAATTTTGAATTACTTTTAAATCAATTACCGTTAACTCAATTTGATTATCAATTATTTGATCCTTTTTATTCTAAAATGTAAATTGGAAAAACCATTACATTATAGATAGACGTATCCAAGATCTATTGTTTTTCCCAGTAAAAGAAAAACAGCAGATTTTTTTTTTTTTTTTTAATATTAATTCCAGTACTACCGAAAATATGATAAACATTTAAGTTTATTTCTATTCTCTAATAGATTTTTTTTTTCTTCCAAGGATAAACACATTCTATGGAAGAGTCCTAGAACACCGATGACTGATGACTAACAGACCTAGAAGGGGAAAAAGTAGACAGGAAGAGATAAACAGGAGGGGGGAGGTGGTGGGGAGGGATTTTGGCGGGGGTAGGTTGGCAGCACTGGAGCCAAGAGGCGGTCCGCCCGTCACTGAGGAGGCGCTCCACCAGTTGGTATGTGTCGACATCGGTACCACGTTCTTGTGTTCCCTCTGTGTCTTAGTTCTATTAGTCTCTGAGCTTACTTAAATTTATCTTCCCATCTTCGGCGAAGGTAGCCAAAAACATTCAAAATTAAAAAAAAGAAAAAAAAAATCGCCTTAATTTTTTATACGAAGACTGGTCAAGGTAGAAATGGTATAGTGAATATATATAGAAAAAAAAATAGATGAAATTTTTTTTAATTTAATACAAAAGAAAGTTTCATAAATTTTCTAAAACTGGACAAGTTCACGATGCTTGACGGATTAAAGAACAACGCCATATCAAGATTGGCGAAATCTAAATTCCTGTCACAAAGCCTGTAAGTATATAAAATTAAAATTTTAGAAAAACAAATAGCTAGAAGCTTCATTTTGGCAGCTTTAATGCTAAAAAAAAAAATTGCTTGTATTGCTTGTAGCTAACCTGAAACGGATTTTATTAGGAGTTGTATGTTTGTTTCGTTGTTCCAGCCTTACTACATAAAACTAATACGACTCTTCAAAATCGACTATAAACTGAAAACAATAAAAAATCATGAGATATTTTAAAATTGAATTAATCCTAAATATGTGGCCTAAAATAGACTGAACCTGCTAAATTTTAAACCGGAACTTTAAAAACCTGTAACAATGTTGAAGTATTGGTCTTGGATCGTCAATGAAACGAATGCCTCAATATATTTTATTATTATTATTTTATTTTTTTCATATAAACCAGGAGATTTGTTTTAAAATATAAAATTCCACCTTATTTATTTACAAGTATATAATTTATATTCTATATAAGTTGCTGCCTGATATGTATGCAGCCAGACAATAACGTTTATCTATAATACTTTCATGATATTCTTAGGGGACAAGGTGTCCCAGAATAAAGATTTTTTTTTTCAGTTTATTTAAATCAATTTTTGACATTTATTAATAAATAAATATATATACGAATTACTCATAGTACATGAAATAAAAATGAAAATATTACCTCAACATTATGAATTATTGTTATAAAAATAATATAAATCATTCTCCTGTTTTTTGTTGTTGTTTTTTTTTATAAGCATAGAAACTTCAAATTAAATGCCCCAGTACGTGCATTTATCTACCACATTAAATTGAAAAATATGCATCAAAGAATCATGGTAAAAATAAATGAACAGAAAATTATTCCTTTAAAATTTTGAATCACATATTTGGAATTTAAATAAATTATTTTTGAAACCCATGTTTAGTGTATGGAATATGATTAGAGATTCTGTTTCTGTTATTACACTCATAAAACGTATGAGTATGGCCTACGATAGTCAAAAAAATTTCGTTAAATTTTAAATCGTTAACAATATTCAAGGATTTGTTTTACATCTTCAGCTCGATCAACATATGTATGACATTTAATAATAAACAAATATATATAAAAGCCTTATGACACTTAAAATTAATAGTTCATAGTTTTCTGATCAGATATTTAATGGAAAATATTTTTTGTTGTATAACATTTTTCGCTATGACCTATCGTTTAGGAACTAAATTGGTTTGAATGGAAAAAGCCATATTTAGAACCCCTATTTTTCACTTAACTTAGTTTGTTTCGAATAATCATTGATTTTCAATTTCATTTAAATAGTTTGATTCTCCTAATTTTAAAATGTAAATTACGAAAAACAATAGATTATAGGCAGGCATGATATATTGTGTTTTCCAGTCAAAGAGAAATAAGAAATGCATTTGTAAGATACGCGTAAAAGTTTGTAAATTTTACTAAAGTGTAGAAAATTCAGCTCAATTAAGCACTCCAGTAAGACCTTTTAACGACTTTCAAAAATATATGTATGTATAAACAAAATAACTTTATAATTTTTAATTACTGTTACTGAAATTAAATCAATTATATACATATATTGTATGGTATATTGAATACGTGTGTTTAAACATTCTTTATTGCAATAATAATCCAATAAAAAATCTACGAAAAAACATACAGGCAGCTTTTTAGTCCAAAAATCACAAAATATATATTTTTTTTAAAACACTGAAATATATATTTTCTTAAGCTTTGTACTTTTGTTAAACACCTTAAAAGGTTTAATATTTTGACCAAAAAAAAATTGAATTTTTATCTTTGTAACACAATAATTTCGTAAAGTTAACTTTTTTATATGATTAAGATTGATTTGTGCATATCATTCTACTAACTTATGTTTCATGAATTTGAAATTCTATTTGTGTAAACAATTATAAATTCTAAATTTTTAAAAAAGACGGTCATAACTTAATATACTCATATTTATTCATACACTGCAACGCTAAATAATTAAAATGTTGACTTTAAATATTCATATAAAGAAAGATAGAAATGAATAAATGAAATAAAGACAATGCTTTGAAAAATCTGATGTTTTTAACAATATCTTACTTGAATTTATTTACATATATTTGTTACATAAAATATTTTTCTCACATATGTCTGAGCCTGTTATTAAATTCCAATAAAAAATTTTTATTTACGTCCATCTTTTTACACCATAAATTCAGGTGAGACCATTTCTGAAATTAAAAATAAATAAATAAATAAATTTCTTTTTCTTTAACATTGGAAAAAAAAAATTAAAATGTAAAATAAGAAAAACAAACACTGTAGAATATTGAAATAATAAGACGAATCATTTATTATAATGTACATATTATTTCCTTCCTTTATTATCATAAAATCTTATGATAAATTACCTAAATTATGTATATATAAATTTCTATAGAGCATTTTCATGATCGAAGTTTAGTTATACTGTTTTCATTTTCGTAGAATTTTTATAGCTCATCAAAGTTTCTAATAAGCTATGATTTCAAGACTATATAATCTATTAGCTCTGGTATGAAGCTCCAATTACTTCCTCGTAACTGAGGCCCCCTGCCTCCAAGACGAACTTTTATCGCAGCAAAGTTATAGCTGATTGAAAAATAGATTCTGCCATGCAACTTCTTGAGAGTTGGGTTGAATTGAACAATAGCAAAAGTTGTGTAATTTGAATTCTCCCAGTGTCGGGCTACAAAGGAATATATTGTTTTGTTTTGTTTTTTTTGTTTTTTTAACGAAAGATAAATAATTTTTTATCTGTTATTCAATATATTCGATATTCGATGACAGTACTCCGAATAACAATCAATCCAATAGAGAAATACTGATGATACAAAAAATGATATTTTCCTTTCTTTCCTTTTTTTTTTTTATTTATCCCATAAAGAAATATTTGAAAAAAAAAAAAAAAAAAAAAAAAAAAAAAAAATCCGAACAATTTTTCGTTTGTTATACGTTATATTAAGAATGAAGAAATTGTTTTTTTATTAGAAATTGAAAAAATATTCCATTATTTTATATTTCCTGGTAATGAATAAATCTAACATTTCCTTTTTTTTTTATTCGCATTTTTAGCCCAAACCTGGGGCGAAGAGGCCTCAATAAAATATTATTTTTTATTTATTAAAATAATAACTGTACAATATATATATATATATATATATATATATATATATATATATATATATATATATATATATATATATATACATTTAGTAAATGTATTCATAACAATTACAATAACATTTCAAAACTTGAAAAGAATTATTCATCAGTAGCACTTCAATTAAAATTCTACATTAAAAGGTCTCTAGGTCATCTTCTTTTAAGACACCTCGGTGGATTATCGGGAATGGAGTGAGAATCAACTTGAGAGACAAGTGGATTAGTGTGGTTACGGATTTCAATATAAAAGGATCTGGTTTGGGCTAAATCAGCAACATATGGAACATCAGAAGTCCAGGATAAGTTTTTTTTATCAAAGTAAGGAGCATGATTTTTCGAAGGATTTTAGATTATAAGGATTGGATACGGGAAAAATGTCTAAATAGGTCTGATAACTGCCATGTCTTATAGTAAATAGGAAGTTTTGAAAGTCTGTCTAGTAAATGAAGAAGTCGAAAAAGACGAGCAATTTTCAAGTCGTTTTAGTCTTGTATGCGGATTGCAAGTTAAACGTTTGTCCAGTTGGAGTCTTAGATAGCGGATCTGTTCAACAGGGATCTGTGGAATATTATTAAAGGATACAGTCGAGCAGGAAGTCGTAGGTTTACGACGAAGGGTAAAGGTTATTTGATGAGATTTGCTTAAATGTAAAATTAAAATCAAATTTCGCATTTACGACAAAATATAAGTGTGGAAGAAGTGATTTAAATTTCTATTGCATATATTTTTTTAAAATAATAATCTGTGTAGTTTTCCTGGTGGCAGAAGGTTCATAAATTTAGGCTAAAAGTAATCTGTTATAAAAAACAGAATCTTATTCTAAAAATTCGTTTTAATTTACTATACATAGCCATTAATAATAAAAAATCTTTCACACTTATTTATATTGTCGACGCTGTAGTTCGTTCTTTACTACTTTCATAACTACACTTAATTTTTTTTCTGGATTCAAACAAGCCTCAACCACAGATTTTAATAAAATGAAAAGAGCTCTTCTGTATTTCCTCGTGACAAGTTTTCATTAATTTGCATCTTAATTAAAGCTTAAAATCAAGTTCCTTGGGTTCCTTCTAGGTTCTTGCTGCCATCTTACAGAATTATTTCCGAACAGAAAATGTAATTGGTTTGTTGTTACAAAATAAAGGTAAAAACATAATTCAGGAAATATATAGTAATGAAAATTTAAAAAAATAAAATAATAAAAATAAATAAATATTTGCCAATCAAATGTAAATGCCTAAGCCCAACATGGATAGTATATATTTTATTTCAATATAAATAATTTCGCATATAAGAAAATTACATCATTTAAAAATTCTGCAACACCGTCTAGTTCATTTGTTTTTGATCCTAAAACTAAAAGATACTATCTTTTAATCACAATCTAACCTTCTTTGGTTAATCGTAATGATATAATTCACTCTGTTTAAATTATTTATATTAAATGTTGTTCCTCTTGCTATATAATGTTAATATGTTAATATATAAGAATAAATTAATGTTTTTATTTTAAACCGTCATAAATAGAATATACATACATACATATATATATATATATATATATATATATATATATATATATATATATATATATATATTATATATATTTTTTTTTTTTTTTTTTATTTAAAAAATATTTATCAACCAAGAATTATTTCATAATTATATAAATAAATAAAATAAATAAATAATTATATAAATAACAATTTATGTTGTAATAAGAAATAAGTTGAAATAATTAGTGTTAAAAAAAAAAAAAACCTAAATCATATGGTTCAAAGCTTCCGATTAATTACCAAAGACTCATTTACATGACTGTGATCGGACCTATTTGGACGTACGGAGTTGAGCTTTAGGGCTCTACTAAACCATCCAATTCATCTCGTATCTAATCCTTGCAATCCAAAATCCTTCGAAAAATCCTCAATGCTCCTTACTTTGTGACCAATAAACTTATCCATAAAGATCTTAATGTTCCTTATCCAAACCAGATACCAATCCTTTCATAGTAGGCTCCATAACCACTCCAATCCACTAGTCTCCCAACTTGCTTTCTCCTCCATCCGTGATAATCCTCCGAGGCGTCTGAAAAGAAGATAGCCTAGAGACGTTTTAGTGTAGAATTTTTTTTAAGTGCTACTGATCAGTAGTCCTTTTCAAGTTTTGATATTTTATTATTATCGTTGTCAATACATTTACTTCATGTATATTATTTTGTACAGTTGTAAATATCAATAAATGAAAAAAAAAAAAAAAAAAAAAAAAAAATCATATGGTATTTAATAAAATATTTTTTCTCAAATCTTTAATATATTATTTAAAATTATATTTTTTCTGTTTAATTAGTTCAAAATTTAAATTTAATATGTTTTCGGAAAAAGTTAGTAATCTATAACGCAGTACTAAAACTGTCTGAACATACAGAGCAGAACTTCAGGTTTCAAAAAAAACACGTATACAAGAATAAAATACAAAATCATCAATCTGTAATCCATTGCCAAATTTTCAACCTTAACACATTCAAAATCAATATAATATTGACAGATTATGTACAAAAAAATTTCGACGTACCCTATTCACCAGATTTATCTCCAACGGTTCTGCACTAGTTCAGAACTTAAAATAATACCTTAATGGTAAAATTTTTGAAAATAATTTCTTGTCAAAAATTCATTATATTTATTTCTTTACGTTAGCCCGATTTTCTTTTCAGTTGTAGGATTGAAAATTTGATAAAACTTTAGTAAAAATGGATTAAAAATAAGGATAAAAATGTTGTGATTTTACAAAGTTACTTTACTAAAGACCCTTCCCTGTGAAAACGGATGTTACATATAAAACAACCAAATATTATGTGACCTCATCGTTAGTAATGTAAGTAAAGTTACTACGTTAGGTTGCTAGACGATAACTGTCTTCCGCTTGGTTGTGTTTGAACTAGGTACGATTTCACTGTACACTCCATTTACTGTGCATTAGGAGTTTCTCGTTTAAACATTTATTGAAGATAAACTCGTAATAATTTTCTGAACAATAAATTAAAATCTATTATATTTAAATCGAAATTTTTTATTAGAAGAACAAGGAATTTTAACATGATAGATGATATTTACATATTTTTATAAGCTTAATTTAAATCTAGCCTTCGTTTTTTTAAATTACCCTTAGTTTTTGGGTCGTCGGAAAAGTATAACAGATTTCTTGTTCAAAAAACTTAATTTTGGTTTCAACTGCCAACAACCTATTTTCCTTTAGTCTTGATCCGAGCAATTTAGTTTTTTTTTCATTTGCTATCCCCAGATCTCTAACCAAATAAACAATTTAGGCTCTACATTTTCTGTACTGTATTGGAATTCTTCATCACCATATGTTTCATCTATCTCTGGTTGTACATCACTAAATACTTCCAATGGAATAGAATTTAAATCATCCAGTGGTTCGAGGACCGGCAACCCTACACCATATCCTTCTGGTAAAATAGAGGACGGAAGTTAGGGTAGCTTATCACCTTATTTTTTGAGCCCGTAATATCAAAACTGAAAAAGTAGCAATCATCAGGATGATTTGTTGGCTCTCTCCATATCATGGGAACAGCAAATCTAAAAGCTTTTTCCTACCTGTGAAGATCTTCTTCACATACATAGCATACCTTATTCAGTGCCAACGATTTATGCTGATCACTAAGTTTAGTCCCAAAATATGTCAGGTAAACCATTTTTAAAAAATCTTTAATATTTCTTTGGTGTTTTCAATTATAAACTCACCACAGATGTGATGAAAACTGTCAGCTGTTTTTACAATCACGACTAGACATTATTCTGAGCACAAGTACAAGAAAGATAAAAGTGAGGTTAGGTTGACAGTAAACAAAACATCAGCTGACTGATAAAATCGAAGAGTAAAATTTAACGAATGGGTGGTGATACACCTAAAAATTAGTAATGGATAAGAAGATGATCTGGGAATCCCTGATAATCTTCTTTTCAATTCATCTTAACAGTCAACTATACTTTTATATCATTAAAAATTAGGTATTTCCGAGGTTCATCGTTGTCCTGGCATCGTTGATGGGCTTGAGTCAGTATGAAGCTGAGAATGTAAGGTTTGGGACAATTAACCAGCATATGGGATCGATTATAAGTTTATTTTTGGCATTATAAAAAACAATTAGATACATTTAAAGGTTGAATATGCTTAATAGTGAATTTTTGTCATAATGTACAAAAAAAAAAAAAAAAAAAAAAAAAAAAAAAAAAAATAGCAGAAATATCTTCAATAAGATTTAGATTAGTTTCATAAAAATATAAATAAAACAATTTATAGCAGAATAAAAAAAAAATAATATACATATATATATTTTATTTTTATAAATAAAAAATTTCTTCCGTAGCAACCCTATGAAAGAGTCGTTTATTGAAAAGTGAGCACATCCCATGCATGCAAGCATATTGTGTGCTTAGCTCATTACAAATACAAAATTTAATTAAATACATTATTGTCAATTATTTTATAGAAACGAAAATCCAAAAATAACCAAAAAAAAAAAAAAAAAAAAAGAAAAAAAAAAGGATACTAAATTAATGAGATAACGAAATGAGAAAAAAAAAGATAAATAAAAATAAAAATGATTAAAAAAAAAATAGAACGAAACAAAATAAAAATACACCAAAAGTTGATGTATGTATATATATATATATATATATATATATATATATATATATATATATATATATATATATATATATATATATATATATATATATATATATATATGAGCATATATGCTCAGTGATCTTCTTTTTAAAGTTCAGTGGTTTGAACAAATTTCTTCAATTCTGAACTATAGTTTTTAAATAAATTCTTTTCTGACATTGGCCATTGTTCTCCACTAATTATTATAGGTTTGATTATAAAATTATATATATCTATATATATATATATATATATATATATATATATATATATATATATATATATATATATATATATATCTATATATATATGCTTATGAATCTGAGTTTTATCATTGTTCAATAAATTATATTTTAGTAATATAGTTTTTGATCACCTTTTTGATGGAATAAATTATTTGCTGTAGAATTTAGAAGGCCACGCAATACGAAATAATAATACATTTACTAGGTTAATATTATCAGGTAATGGCAGAGAGACGGTTAAAATGGGTAATCAAATTATTAGATTAGCAAATTACAATTGAATCGTCCAAGGTATAGACCAAGACGTTAATGGGAGTGTCATAGCCGATTAGGAATTGGTTTTGTTGGCAACGAGCCTTTAGATTTACTAAGACTTCTTTTAATATACTTAAAATTTCTGCATGAGCATTGTTTAAAATTTCATACATATTTTAGTCTAAATATTGTGAAAATTATTATACAAAATATTTGTATGACAGTTATTTGTTGACCCCTGAATTTGGACTAAAAGGCCTAGTTCGCCAAGCTTTGTAATCTTCTAAACAATTTGTCTCTTTGATGCTATGGAATTATATTAAAACGAAATTCTTCGAAACGATACAAATTGTTTCCGTTGTTAAATTTTTGAAATTGAATCCGGTGAATCTGACGACGTTTGTTCAAAACTTTATTTATTAGGTTTTAATTTGATCCCTGGAAATTTTGCAAAAAGGTTACCACCTTTATTGGATGTGAGGCTTCGGTGATCAAGCGCAACGTTTCGGTAGACTTTAAAAGTAGAATTCCAATTTAATTCCAGCTTTTAGTTTTTATTGAATTTCAAGCTTTACTTGCTAGCTGAAACAGTAAGCTCTTAACTATCCTTGTTTACCCTTTAAAAATATAAGTGGTATATTGTTATTATTTATTTAAAAATAAAAAATAAAATAAATTAACTACGTCTAGCTTAGAATTTATTATCAGAATTAAAACTGAGAAAACATTCTTTGCTAGACATAATCTGACAAAGAAGAGTTTAAGAATGAGTTGGAACCTTGATTGCCTTTATATTGTAATTTATTCTAGTGTTACCATTATATTTGTATTTATTTTTTTCATTTTATATTTCAATTTATTTGTTTCTATAATTTTATCCTTATTAATTCTATATAGTGATTTATTATACTTTTTGATGTTTCTTCTGAAGTTAAAGGCCATTTATTTCATTTTATTTTATTTTTTACTTTTATTGTGCATACTTTATTAATGGAGAATGTGGTTGGAATAATGGCCTAAAGTGGCAAAGGCCCTTTTGGTGAAAAAACATTTAATCTCTTCTCTATCGATTCAAGATGGCTGTGTATAAATTTCGATTCGATGAATCGATTAGATGAAAAAAAGGACGGGTTTTGTAACTTGATCTTATGGGCTCTTCTTCCAATTCATGGTTTTTATAAACTCTTGTCAGTTCTTCCACTTATTTATCTCTTGCCATGACACAATACAGGTGTATATTGCTGTTTTATTTGTATATGAGGGGCACCTTTTTCCATGTTTTTTATTCGATTTTTTAGGTACATGCAAATACTTCCTGATGAATCGGTTCTTGAGCCTTCTATTCCAGTTCCTTTTAATCTGAACAAACTCAGTGACATTAAGTCCCTGCTTCTATATATTTCAAAAAAGCATTCAGGTTTCTAAAAAGAAAATTACAACCACTGTACAAATTTTCAGGAATCCACTGTAGAAGACGACATTAGCGAATTCGATCTAATAATAACAGAAGAAGGCCAAGATGCAAAAGAATATCGATTTTACTGTTTTCCAAACAATTCTTTGTTTGTATCGTTTTATTTCAAGTAGTTTTACGCTTTTATACATAATATTTTCTTATTTCTTCAATGTGTGTCAAATTCGATATAATTTTATACAAAAAAGGCACTCTTTGCAGAAAGCGATTGAAAAATTAATGATTAAGGATGACTTGCCATTTGTTTATTTTACCCTCATAACGAATACTTGCCCGAAAAATAGAAAGTGAAAAGACGAATGCAAGACCATTTCGAAATTATGCACAAATTATTAAAACATTTGAATGCTCATAATGCTCTCTTTAATTGCCATCCACATTGCTCATTGCTGTTGAGCAAGGCGGCTTGTAATTATTTTATATACAAAAAAATATTGTGGATTTTGCAGGATTTATTTTTTTATCATATTTTATATTTATTTATACTCTAAGTTGAGTCATTAAAATCTAACGACATCTATAATTTAAAAAAAAAGAAAACGAATTGGAAGAAAATTTTATTATTATTCTTTTCTTTTGACAGTTATTTAGAAAAATAAAATAAAATTTACAATAGACCTTCTTCATAAATTTTTAGAAGCTCTTAGGTAATATATGTTTACGATATGCAATACAAGGTTGGTAAAAAGTAATAATTAATTCAAACTCGTAATTAACCCTTTCAGAATGTTATGTTCGTTATATTTAAGTTAATATTTACTTTGACTAGTCTTCTACTCCTTGTGGCTTGAGTTGGCTTTACGAGGTCATTTAAATTTTTAAATGTACGTCCAATGTCAGAAGTAAAAATGTCTAACCGCAGCCGTCGAAGAAATTAGTGCTATCGAAATTCTTCGACACTTTGAGTCGTTTGGTTTAGGAAAATCTCGAAGGTGTTTTGCATATTGAGTTTTTTCTGATAGGATGGAACTGGATTCAAACTTTTATTTATACAGGCTATGTTAAAAACCATATACTTAAGAAATTTATTTAATAATATTTAAAATATCTAATCTGCAATAAATTTATACTTATATCTATGTTTATTTATTATCATATAATAAATATTATATGATTATAAATATTATATTATTCATAATATCATTCATATTGTTTATAAAACTAGAACTACTAAACTATTGCTGTCTAATTTATATATATATATATATTTATCACTGTCCATTCTCTGCGACATATACACGACCCGAATAGATTAAAGATCGCTTGCTGTATCTATAATTTAATCTAGAATAGTGTTTCCCGTCCTTTCAGGGTTCCACTGCCTTTAGAATAGAGACACTTATTATTATATAATAGTGATCATGTTTTCAAACCAATTTTTTTTTTATTTACACATTAAAATACTGATAATAATTTTTAAAAAATGTCTTACTTCCCTATGACTGGGAAAACACCTTATGATGGGCAGGACTATAATCAACTGCTACTTCCAATTTGGATTTTAGAATATAATATATCAAATCACTTAAATTAATAATTTAAATTAACTTAACAATTAATGATTATTCGAAATAAACCAAGTTGGGAAAAATAAGGGTTTCAAACAAGACTTTTTTTATTCAACCTGATATAGCTTCCTGAACAGTAGGCCCTAGCAGCAAATATTATACAGGGTGAGTATCTCTTAGTGTAAAAAAAATTCTCTATTCAAAAGCTAACGGCAAAATTGAGGTCTATGTTCATTATCATTGGGTTTTAAACCTTACATTGAAAATCTAATAAAATAAATCCTAAATCACTTGAGGTACGCTTGATGATATAGAAGGATCAATCCTAATTAAATCCGAAATAATAAAAATAAATGAATAAATGTAATAACATAAGATCCTTTGATCTGGTGTCACTTTATTGACAATTTTCCATTATTTTCTATTAAACAATAATTTTTTCTTTGCTTTTTATTCCAATGAATAGTTTATTATGTTTAAAATGGACATTTCCATTAAGGGATTAACATAATGTTTTATTTACACAAGTAACTGATTTGTATGCTAAATGAGAACACCAATGTTTTTTTTCGGTTTTAAAAGTAAATATCTCCATGAAATCGAAACAAAATCATTACAAAACATCATTCAAAAGCTGATTAAATTTTCAAGTATTTGTGGGATTTGCAGTTTTGTGGATGGTTTTTCATTAAAACGGTGAATGTTAATGTAATATAAGACATTATAGCTCATCAAAATAAGATGAAGATCAAGCTGTTCTTTAGGTCATAAGTTTGTACAATTCTATGTAACATATACTATGCTCTTATAGAAAATTTAATGCTTAATTCGAAAACGAGGTCAAAGTTTGAAAAATATTTAAACAAAATGTAGATATTACAGCTTTTATGGTAAAAAACGTGGTTTCCTCAATAAAGTCTTTGATTATTCATATATCTGCAACGGATTAGAATAGAAAGGTGAGGTCTGCGGCATATTTCTACATTTTTGATCTAGTTTCACCCATTTTTTTACACAAAGAGGTACTAACCCTGTATAAAAAGAAATATTTTTTCATTAAATTTTCTGATTAAAAAATGTTCGGAAAATTCTCAACAGAGCAAGAGCATGTAAAAAAAAGTCCCAACACTTAAAAAATAAAAGCAAAACGTGCGTAATAAAAAAAAAATGTCCTTCATTGCATTTATGATCCGGAAAGTGTCGCAAAATTTTCGATCGTTAAAATACCAACAGAGCAACAGCGTGTAAAAAAAATCCGCCACACATAAAAAATGTTGGCAAAATGCAACTTTTTCATTCGAACCAATACAGCTCCTAAACAGTAGGTACTAGCGACAAATGATATATAACAAAAATATTTTCCATTAAATTTTTGATCAGCAAACTTTCGACAAATTTTAGATCCGAGCAAACCCAACCGAGATAGTGTGTATCAAATCGTTACATTTTTGAGGGTGAAAAAAATGTTACACCTAAAAAGTAAGGAATCCCAGCCAAAAAAACATATCTTCCTCTTCTTTGAAACGGTGTTTCCCTTCTTTGGATTTCCGTTAGGTCAAACTATCCTTCCACAGTTCTCTGTCCCACCAATCACCGTCCCTCAGACCTCTTCCTGCCATTTCCTCCGCTATCTCATCCTCCCATCTCCTTGCTGGTCGTCCTCTCCTTCTATTTCTTGGAGGGTTCCATTTTCTCACCATTTCAGGCAATCTTCCAGAAGGCCTCCGACGTACATGTCCATACCATATCAATTTCTTCTGCATAACATGTTTCGTCACGCTCTCTGTAATTTCCATTTTCCTCCTTATATCTTCATTTCTTACGCGATCTGCCCTGGTTTTCTGGATACACCTCCTCCAGTAGTCCATCTCGACTACATTTAATTTATCTCTAATGCTTTTGTTGAGGGACCTAGTTTCTGCGCCATATGTGAGGATGCTTTCAATCAACGATTGAAAAATCTGTTTCTTATTCTCTTGGGAATAAGGTCCTGCTCCACGAAACCGGATGCAAGATGCGAATTGCCTTCCTAGCCATTCCACGTATTTTCTGTATTTCTCTTTTACATCCTCCTACCATATCCAGAATAGAACCCTAATATTTAAATAATAGCCAAAATATATCAAATTATAAAAACGAAAAAAGATTTAATGATTAAGAGAAATATGATCCGCGAAAGTGTAGTGTCCGTATACTTTTAACAAATCAATCTTTATTTGTTCAATTGATATTTTGTCAATTTGCTTGCGTAATAATTTGGAATATTTCATTGGAAATTAAATATATGATATATGTTCTATGTCATAAGTATTTAGATTTGTATAGAATATTACATCTATATACTTTTATATTGTTTTTATTGTTCTATATATCTTAATTTGCGTTTGACCTATTTTATCTTTATAGTATGTTTGTTTGTTGGGGTATATAGCTAGCTATAAAATCCTAACGTCATCAATTCCTTTTAGATAGTTCGATAACTTTTATTATTACTTTTCCCTTATATTTATTTTAGTTTATTTGTCACTGAATAATATTTCGGGTTATTTAATTGTTTTCGTTTGTACTAAAGCGTATATTTGCAATATGATTGTTCCAACATTAACGGAGGTTTGTGGTTTTTAATATCAAAAACATTTTTACTCTTCATCGATTCGAACAATTAAATGCTTGAAAACCCCCGCTCCATTGGTTTAATGGAGTATCGTGAAGCGAGGCGTTAAAAGGGGTGTGAATGGATTCTGTAACTGCCGGTGAAATTCAAGTTATGTATTGTCCGTGCTTAATTCTTCGGATTCCTCCACAAAATCCATGACACTGTAAATAAAATACCTATTGTGATGGGTGAAGGTAAATATCGATGATTACTTTATGATGATTCGATTTCTCTTTACTTTAAAAATACAACATACAACTATGAATATTTAAAAAAAAAAATAAAAAAAAATAAATAAATAAATTCGTTTAAATAAGGGAAAGTTTTAATGTTTTTACGCAAATTTTCCAATTAAATGTAGGTTGGCTAGGAAATATGTCACTACTGTTTCCACTTAAATGACAACAGAGCGATTATTTTCTAGAGTAGAGCGAACCATCACCCACAAGAAATAAATTAAGTGTATAAATTTAGAGATAAAGGAATAGATAAGAAAAACGAGAAATTTAAACAAATAATTATATGAGCATCAGTAATAAAACATTCACCTTAATTGGTAGGAGTGTATCTCAATTTGAAATATAAAAAATATATATGGTGACAAAGAAAAAAAAGCAAACAGAACTAGGACAATTCTAGTAATGAATAGAGAATTTTTTTTTTTGACTGAAAAAATTTTATATTTAGGCTTTAACAAACATAAAACCTAATAAAGAACTAAATAAATACTAAAAAAAGTAAGAAAGAAATTATCTACTATATATTTGTCAAATACCACTCACTCATTTAACACGAAATCTCAGAAACCACCGAACGGATTGGAATGAAATTCGATATGTAGCTTCCTCTAGGGCCGTAGGTGCTCGCTAAGAAAAGAATTAAAAAAAAAATCGGCCCTGATCGCGGCTAATTCGCGAAAAATGCGATTACAATTTTTATTGGGTGAATAATAATAGATTAACAGTCATATGGTATAATGAGATAGGCTAAGTTAAAAAATAGGTTAGATGCTTAAGCCGCACACTTTGACCACAAATTAAGTTCCTTATAGTTGTAAACAAACAAAAATATGATCGATGTCGAAACCCTATTGTATGATACTTTCTGTGAACTCATGGTGTCTGCATAGGAATACCCTTACAAGTTTGAGTTATTTCGTGACGAGAATCTATTAAAAGACTTATGTTAAAGAGGGGGTTAAAAGAAGTATGTTCTTTGAAAAACATTCAACCCTTTTAACAAGGGTTAAAAGAAGTATTGATATCCCTCAGTGTGACCCAAACACCATTACACCAATTAAGAAAACTGTGCCTGCAGCTGATTTTTACGCCTAAATGTTGATGGATAGAGGAGGTGAAGAACCTTATTTACTTTAATTTCGTAATTTTCTCAACCAATTTATGCTTTATATATACGCAAAAATCGACGCAAAAAGACTAATGTTTATTCAAAAAAATCAAAAAAGTTGAGAAGTTGAGACTATATTCACTCAAAGTATGCCATAAGAAAAGCTGATGGTCAGGTATCAGAGCTGAGTAAGATGGTAGAGCTGCCTTGAATATTTGCTGGAGGACTGTTAAAATAATATAAAATCAACTTTTACAAGTTGTAAACTCTTGCCCACCTGTCTTCATCGACAATCAAACCATACCACAAACAAACGAAATTCATTACTTAGGACTTACATTTGATAGAAGAATGACCTGGGGCCCACACGTAAAACAAAAACGTCTCAGTCTAACCAAGAGAATAAAACTTCTGTATCCAATGCTTCATAAACGGTCGACATTAAAACTCCGACAACGACTGAATACATACACTTACTTACACTTATATGGACATACGCCACACAAATATAAGGGACTGCAAAAAATACACACCTTAATAAAATACAAATATTCTAATCAAAATAACTCAGACTAATCACGAAATCACCTTGGTACGTTTCAAACCACACACTTCACACTGATTTAGAAATACCCACAGTAAAGGAACATATACATGACCTTTATAGACGATTTCATGACAGACTTGTCAGAAAAGAATGGAATTCTTTTTTAGGTTTATTTAAGTAATAATAATTATCAACGTTAACCTTAACTTTTACTAATTTAAGTTGTCCTTAATCTTAATGATATTAAACCGTAGCGGAGCAGGGTACTTTCAGCTAGTAATTACATAATTTGGCTTTAATTAATAAAATAAAAACTTAATATCTCTCTTATTAGGAAAAGGAATAGATCATGGATAGTTATAAAGGTAGTTATCGTGGATAATCTACTGATTTACCCAATTTACATTCTACATCTGAAAGGATCAAATTACCATAATAAATAAATTAATTTAACAATCAGTGATTATTTAAAAATTGAGATAAAATAAGGGTTTCAAACAAGTTTTTCATCCAAACCAATGTAGCTCCTAAACGTTAGATCCCAACGACAATTGTTATAAAAAACAAAAACTATTTTGAGATATTAGAGCTTGTTTAAAAAAGTTCAAAACGTGACTTTTTTCATTCAAACCAATATAGCTTCTTACCGCTAGGTCCTGGCTACATATATTACATAACTTTTTTTTTTTATTTATTTATTTCCCTTCCTTGCCTCTCGGCTACACGGGTTTTGCAGGGATGGCTTGTAGCCATCACTGCTGGTTTTAACAGTTTAACATTACATTTCAATATTACTTTTAACATTGCAAGAATAAATTTTCTTAAACATTTAACAGAACATTTCAATATTACATTTAACATTTCAAAATTACACCACACGTTTAAAATAACATTTAATATTTAAAATACATTAAACGCTTTACATAACTACATACTTGTGTTTAATACAATATACCTTATATCTAATACAACAACCTATATTTAATACAACATACTATATTAAAATTAACTACATACTAACTATAACATACTATAATACATAATAATAATAACTACATAATAACTATAACATACTAATTTAAAATAACAACATACCTATATCAATTTTTTTTTTTTTTTAATTTTATAGCTTTACATTTACGTTTATATAGGCTTTATTCGGTGATGGGGTTGTCGTCAGCATCATTTCTGTCCAGTGGTCTCTGTGGGGCGTGGCCCCTTCTTCCTAGGTTGAAGTGCTCTACCCCCACTTCAGTTTTCCAACCATACACAAAACTTTTGTAATACGGGTAGTTGTCAGCTGATACTAGTTGAGGGAAATCACTATCCGTTAGAACATACAGCCCTGTTTCTCTCTGTAGCTTGGCTCTCAGTGCCTCAAAGGCAGTGCATGAAATTACCACATGTTCAGCGGTCTCCGGTACACCACAGCTGGGACAAAGCGGGTCAATATTTTTACCATGTTTCTGCAGCTTGGCTCGCAAGCCCCCGTGCCCTGTGAGAAACTGTGAGATCCAGTAATCCGGGAGTACCCAAGTTGCTTGAAGACGTGACCTAACAGTGGGGAAATATTTTCTAAGAGTAGCCCCTTTCGGGGTTGTTACCCAGCGCCTGTTCCATTCTTCTATTGTGTACTCTCGGATTATCTCCAACCATTTCCTTGGATTTGCGTCGATCAGAGACCGGAGATTATTTGGTAGTCCCACCGAGCCTTCCCTTTTCATTTTAAATTTAAAACCATCTTCTTGCAGTACAAGATCAAGAGGTACCCCTCCTGCTAAGACCTGGACCCCCTCATGAGACACTGATCGGTACGCCCTGGTGACTCGCAGCAGAGAATTACGCTGAATTGTTGCCAGCCTACTCATCTGTCTGCGTGACAGATTCTGGTACCAGGCGGGAGATGCATAACGTAGGATACCAAGTATCACTCCTTCATTTATCGCCATCGTAACTGGGTATCTGAGGCCCCACAAGGCGCCCCCTTACCTACTGAGACAGTTCAATGATAAGGCCGTCCTATTGGCAAGGTATTCCAAATGAGGCGTTACATCAAAATTTCTTCTTATTTTCACACCCAGGTAGGTGACAGTCTCTGTTGGACGTATTCTTTCTCCTTCAATTCTAATAATAGGGTTAGGCCTACACATATTTCCTTTCAGAAGAATGGCCTGTGTTTTTGCAGCCGCCATCTTCATCTTCTGTTTACTACACCATCTACTAACTAGGCCAGCACATCTTTCAGCTTCTTGCTTCAATTGGACTATACTGTTGGCCGGACGAAGGACAGAGCCCTGAGGACAGCCCCTCTTGACTACATCTTCATACTCATAAAAGTTTCCGCGTATTTTAACACGTCGGTCCTGGAGGTAGCTCATTACCAGCGCATACAAATTGCTAGGAGTATCGTATCTCTGGAGCTGGTAAAGTACACTTGGCCACCACACACTATCAAAGGCAGAGGATATGCCAAAGAGGAGTAACATGACGTACCGATCTGCCCTCTCAGCTACGTCACGACGTACCCTCAACAAAGCATCAGCGGTTGTTGCATAACGGTATATTACATAACAGAAAATATTCTCCATTAAATTCCTATTTAGGATACTCACGCCAAACTTTTGATCCGAGCAACACCAAGAGAGCTAGAACGTGGCAAACTACGCGTAACACCCTCCCGTGCATAATCTGTACACCAAAAAAGTATAAACCTGCCAAAACTCGTATCCATCTCAAAAATTAAAAGTTCAGAACTTTTAAATTTATTCTTGTCACCATTTTGAATTAGATTGAGGATATCTTTTAAGAATTTATTCAATGTAACTTTAAAACTATATCTTATCGAATGCTGGACGCCATGGATATAAGAAATGCATATAAACGTTATAAGAATTCATGAATTAATTTCCATTTCTAATGGAACTAGTTTCGAATGCTAAACATTCACCTTCAGTTCTAAAACATACACAATTTTCAATACATCAGCACTATGTTACATGGATTATATATACGAAAGTTTAAAAAAAATGTAAGACAAGAAATCAAATATTGGTACTCACCTGAGGAGATCTAAGGCCCAATTCACACAGAACGGACGTAGCGGAGACGTGGCGCTGTTGTCTCTTCCAGGTTTGTCCTATTAAAAAAAGTCCGTGCCACGTCTCCGCCACGTCCGTTCTGTGTGAATTGGAACGTTTGTTTAATAGGAGTGGCGCGGAAGAGACAAAAGCCCACGCCATGCGCCCTCCCCACGTCTCTTTGCCGTCTCTCGTGGCGTACAAGAAGGGGCACGCCACAAGTTTTTTTTTTCTTTTTTAGTTAGCTTTCTTTTTATGGGTAAGAAGTGAATCGGACATAAAAACAACATTAATAAAATTTGATATTGGAGTTACATACATATACACCAACAGTTTAATAGGGGTGAAACATTACCAATTTAATTTTTTGGGGGGGTGGCAGGTTTTTCGGGAAAATCAGTCGAGTTTTTTTATGTCCGATTCACCCTCTCCCTCCCCCCACAAAAAAAATTAAATGAGTGATGATTGACCCCTATTAAATTGTTGGTATATATGTATGTAACTCCACTATCAAATTTTATCCAAGTTGTTTTTATGTCCGATTCGCCCTTGCCCCCCGAAAAAATAAAAATTAAATGTGATGATTTCCCCCTATTAAATTGTTGATATATATGTATGTAACTCCAATATCATATTTTATCAAAGTTGTTTTTATATCCGAAGAGACAAAAGCGCCACGTCCGTTCTTTGTGAATTGCGCCTAACAGATATCTGAAATATAATTTTTGGGATATATTTTAGATATCTGTTAGATCTCCTCAGGTGAATACCAATATTTGATTTATTCTGTAATATATGTAATGCAGTGCTGGTGTGTTGAAAAATTTGTATGTTTTAAAACTGAAGATGGATGTTTAGCATTCGAAACAAGTATTCTAATAAAATAAACCCAATAAAAGTGACAATTAATTCATCAATATTAATTGTATTGATCCTTCTATACCGTTATTCATTCAAAATGTCGTAAATTTAAAATTTCTTAGTTATATTTTTGAGTACTGTTGTATTTTCTTTAGTTAATATTTTTAGTAATCCTAATACATTTCATATCCTTTGTTAAAGTACATCAGGAAGTAAATGTCTTAAAAGAAAGGAAAATTTTAGTCGATCAAATAAAACAATCGATTGAGTGTAATTTTCCGCTTGTCAGTATATTTCGTATTAGTTATTCACATAATGCTTAAATCTGAATGAAATAAATAACGACTCCTATGACGAAATAATACTTATCTTTCTGAATAAAATTTTATTAGTTTTTATAGAACAATAACAGGATTAAAATCCTCGGTTCTTATATGGAGTGGATCCTTGTAGGATTAAAGAAAAAAAAAATAGAGCTACTATCCTGTACTGAACCCGGAAAATAAATTTCTTCTGAGCGTCGGTACTAAGATCATTAATCTAGCCATTGCTTTTTTCAATCAAACAATTTATTTCCTCTCTATAATGAATCAGTTTCATTTATCGTTTTTTTCTTATTTTTTTTAATATACATCTGACTTCTTAGTTTGATAAATATTATTAATTCTTAATTCTTTTTATAAATGGACCGGAGTTGTACGATGTGAATAATTCACCCTTTATTTCGGCATCCCTCTTCATATACCTACCACCTAAAGAAAACTAATACTTTTGAAATTTTACTTTATTTTGGCAATTTTTATTTAGTTTTATCAATATCTTGAGCTCTAGAATTTTGTTCGTGTAATTGTGTTGCAATTATTACTTATGGGTTGTCAGGAATATAATGCAGGCTTTATTTTTATTTATCTCTTTAGATTTTTCTTTTAGGAAAAGAATAAAACAACAAAATTTTAAGATAATAATAACAATAAGATAGCAATGAATCGAAAACTACTTAAATTATAAGGTTTATTATTTTTAATGGATGTTAAGTAGAGAAAGACCAACTATGAATATGGCCAACCAGTCGATCGGGTAAAAGGCCAATTTCTGATTTTGACAGGATCAAATCTTTACTACAATAAAGATTTTAAATTAAAAAAAAAATAATAAACAAAAACTTTCTTAATTACTTTTTAACCTAAACATACGGAAAGTCCCCCATTTACTTTTGAAAGAATCATAAATCAATGCTCTTATAAAAAAATAAAAATCAGAATTATGTTATAAAAATCGGTTGCCTCTAAATCCAGAGGAAAACTGAGGAAATCCTCTCAGATGAAAACTTTTCCTTAATGCACTTTCCTACTATCCGTTGTTTAACCCCAACTACCTTTCTGTTCAGTTCCAAAACTCTACCTAGAACTCACCTTCGGTTAATAACTATTTTGGAATTACCAAAATCATACTTGGTTCAAAAATATTCTGTATATAATATATACTGAATATTTTTATGTATATATATATATATATTATAGTTATACAGAAACATTGTTATGATTATGAGAACAATATAGTCTCGAAACGTCGCCAAAATAGTTGTTTTTATTTATTGACTGAACCTCAAGAACCTTATTTACCATATACGAGTATATTATATATAAGCCTTCGATGATAGATGAGTTTTAACTTTGCGAATCCGGAAAACAGCAGCGTTAAGGAAAAGAATCAATTTAAAAATGCAATTTTTTTAGTGCACAATGAAGTTTTTTTTTTTTTCTAATATGGTAAGAATTTATTGAGTAATTACGGGTTAGAATGTATCAATTACGGGTTATACGTAATATAGACAGTAATGCATCCATTTATACAGCAAGTCTAATAACAAAAAAACGTAAAATATAGAATGATATGCATAAATTAAAAACAATAATAATAGTAGAAAGAAAGAAAAAATAAACTAAAATTGATACTCGATATACACATATTCAGTGAAAAAGTACATTAACCATAGCGGACAAGAAAATACTTCTTAATATTTTACTTTATTACTTTATTTACGGTCAGTTTTCGATTATTAAGAACGGACGGAAACTATAACTGGAACGTCCATTCACGGAACTGGATGACACTTCTGGAACTGACAGGGGGCTTGCGCTGATGTGGAGCTTATTCTCTGTGCCTCTCTTGTTCTGAGGACTTAGGAAAGCGAGGGTCCAGTTTTGAGAAAAGATTCCAAAGAGATACAAACTTGATGAAGGAGAGGCGATTATAATTTAGAATATTTTGTCAACCTATATACTTCTAAACTACGTGGCTTGAATTTGAACTGTTAAATATGTTTGTTTTTTTTTTAAATAATACGTTTAGGCACATGAATAGTACATATCTAAGAGTTTATAATCCTAACTGATACAACGGTTGTTATAAACTTGTTAGCTATACTTTTATTTTATTATCCACTCGCAAACTCCTTGTATACTCCCTCATCTTCCCCCATTTTGTCTATGTTTGTGCGATATATGGTGGGCTCTTGATGGTTTTTAAGGACAAATCCTTATAAAGCGCATCGAGAATCGCTTTATGAGGTTTGTTTTTTTAAACCTTAAAAAAGTTTCCAATCTTTATTCTGATCTAAATTGACTCATACCCTAGATCTGAAAAGAATATTTACTTGGTACATACTTCTTCCAAGTTATCAATACCTATCGCCTTTTTTTTATTTACAGTAATCTAAAATTCAAGTCCTCAATTCAATCATCAAATTAAAAATCTCACCTTCCCAGTATTGAATTACTACAATCTAAATTTTCTCACACGCTCCTGCATTATCTGGAATTCTCTCCCTCCTCACATTCTCAATACTTCTTCTCTCCGATTATTCAAAACACTCCTCTTCCATCACCTTCTATATTAAAAAAATAATTACTATTACTTTTTTATTGTGTGCGAAATATTTGTTTATAAAGAGTATAATATCAGATGTCTAACTTAGATGATAAATTATGCTGTGTATTTAGCAACCCATTTGAAATGGGCAGCACCGCTTAGTAAAGTGTTTCTCTCTCTCTCTAACCATACAATTTATTATCATATAAATGCTTCATTTTTGTGTTTAGTTCTAGTATATATCCTTAAAACATTAGCCAGAATTCACAATTTACTTAGGATAATGTTTTCATTTTTGTAAAGATAATTTTGATTTCCAATTTTTTTTTAATTTTAATTTCTTTTTGTTTCTTAATTACAAATATCATTTAATTTTATCGTTTAATATGTGTCATTTCAGAAATTAATCGTTATTTCGTATCCTAGGCCTCATCCTCTACACGGTGTATACAGCTGACATCCCAACTCATCCTACCACTGTCCTCACCACTTATGCTGATGACACATGTTTATTATCAGTGAACAATGATCCCTTCATTGCCTCCCAAACACTCCAATCCCATATCCTAAACATTAAAGAATGGTTTCAAAAATGGAGAATCAAAATAAACTCAAACAAATCTCACCAAACAACCTTTACCCTTCAATGATAACCTGTCCAACAGTATCCTTCAATGATATTCCACTAATCCCTGTCGAACAGATCCGCTACCTAGGACTCCACTTGGACAAACTTCTTACTTGGAATCCACATACAAGACTAAAGTGACAAGAAACTGCTCCTCGTTACAGACTACTTCAACATTTACAAGACAGACTAACGATCAAACCTTCCAATTCATTACAAAAGACTTATTTGCATGACTGTTATTAGACATATTTGGACGTACGGAGTGCAGCTTTGGGGCTTTACTAAACCATCCAATTCATCTCGTATCCAATCCTTAAAATCCAAAATCCTTCGAAAAATCCTAAATGCCCCTTACTTTGTCACCAATAAGCTTATCCATAAAGACCTTAATGTTCCATATGTTGCCGAGTTAGACCAAACCAAATACCCATCCTTTCATAGTAAGCTCTATAACTACTCAAATCCATTGATTTCTCAACTTGCTTCCCACTCCATTCCTGAAAAGAAGATGACCTAGAGGTCTTCTAGTGTAAAATGTTTTTGAAGTGATACTGATGAGTAGTTCTTTTCAAGTTGTCACATGTCATTGTAATCGTTATCAGCTCATTTACTTGATGTACATATTGTAATTTATTGATATAAATTGATATATATATATATATATAAATATTATGTTTTGTGTGTAATATTCATCCCTACACTGACTACTTTATATTTATGTGACCTTATAATTTAGATCTATATCAACTTTTATTTTAAAAATCTCTAGGCATGGTGATGAACGACTAAAGATAATTAAAATGCTGCAAATAGCAGAATTGCGGTACATTTACCAAAGCCGCTAAAGGATTTTGATCACTGTCCAACAGATTTAAATTAAATTTGTTTTATTATAACAGCAACTTTACCTGAATGCACTTTTATATAGAGTATAGGTTAACTATATTTTTAAAAAAAACTTTCCGGCAGTGCATTTAGCTGTAAAGAAAAAGACAAATTAAATAAATATTTTTTTTGGATTCATTTGTATATTATAATTTACTCATGCATCATACATTGGATAATTAAGATAGTCAAGGTAATAGCAACGTTATTAATAAAATTTGCATCTAATGACTTGATAATCCGAAGTGAAGTAGATCTAGACGTAGATGGAAAGATCTTGTAGATTAGTGTTTTGATCGGATGTAATCGAGGTATATAGGGCTACATAGTCATAGATTAGTGTTGTCCGCAACGAGCCTTTAGGGTTCATTAATTTTTTATCCATTTATTTATTTAATTGTTTGCATAGTTTTCCTTGTATTTTGTTGTGTTTCGTCTATTATGAATCCCTGAGTCAGAACCTGACGATGTCCCACATCATGTTCCAAATGAACTTACAACCATTTTTCTTTGTCATTCGGGTCACCATCTTGACACCAACCTGTCATCCTTCCTCTACTCCTCGTATCCATTATTTTTCCATCCTCTTGTCCTGTATTTTTGAGTATATATGAAAATTTTGTTACCAATATTCTCCACATAAAATTTAAATATCTTTAGAAGAAACTTTTTTTTTTACAAACTATTTAATCCTATATTCATTCCGCATTATAAGTGAATTTCTTGTTTTAACACAATATTTCATAGTGCATGGAATCAATTATCTATGATTGTAGTTCAAATAAAAAAAAAATAATATTTTTAAGAATAATAAAAATTACAATACATTATTGAAAGATTAAAATTATAATCTTTATTAAGAAGACCTAATTATTTAAGCAAGCGTATACAATTGATGGATCGTAGTTGAGCGCATCGGAACGGATTTTCTGACACGATAGGATTATTAGTCCAGGTGGGGGCTAGGATCATGGCTAGGGTCAGCTCGGGGTAAAGCGCATTTTTTTATATAACCAACCTTTACCAAAAATCCGCTCCCATACGCTTGGCTCTGGTCCGTCATTATTATCCGCTAGCCTTAAAATTACCTACCTAGAAGTTACTTTTTTTTAATTTTTACACATATTTTAAAACTTATGTGTTATTTTTTACTTTTATGGTAACTAGAAATTAAAGTGGCATTTCGTCTATTCGTCTATCTACAATGAATAGTTTGTATTTCTTTTTTAATCGTAAATAGCCATTTTCAAAGTTGATAACTGAAGTTCAAACTGCTCCACAATATTGTATTTTATTATTTTTTTTTTTATTATTTATTTATTTTTATTTTTTTTATTATTGTGAAAGGAAGGGTTTCGAGTTTCTTGCTAAATCAGCGACATATAGGGTACTAAAGTCATTCTGGATCTGATCATTTGAGACAAAGTAAGGAACATTAAAAGGATATTTCGAAGGATTCCGGATTGAAGAGGTTGTATAGGGGAGCCACATTGCTCTGAACTCTCCATAAGGTTAAAATATAGGTCTCATAGTGGTCTTATGAACTTAGTGGTCCTACGGAACTTCTGTTAAATTATTGCTAGAGCAGTTGAAATCTACATGCTGCTTCTAGTATTTTTAATCTTGTTTGAGGGTTCCATGTGAGTCTCTTGTCCAAGGTAAATTTTCAGTTCAACGTCATTTGGACGGCATTCAGCAGAAGGGAACCCATCCACAAAATATGCAAAAATGAGTTAGAGGTAGTTTTGGATAGTATCTCTTACTAATATCTCACTATTTTCAACAGAAAACAACCTCCCTTTGTTCAGGTATTTTAATGGAAAATTCGAAGTCGGAAAAACTATTTGAAATAGAATACGACGTTTCTAGTTCAAAAAAAAAGAACAAAACTATTTACGATTTTCAATGAGGATTGATTCCCATTTTTTAAATACCGTCTATTTAACGTTACAGGATGAGGTAGGTTTCGAAGCAGAGTAAAGATTATTTGGTGAGATTTGCTAGTTAAACTGAAATTGAAAAAAAAACTAATTTTGACTGTTTGTAATTATATAGTGTTACGAACAATTTTTACTTTTAAATGGAATTTACTGTGTAAAATTTACACATCAATCACCCATTTATAGCACTCCACTAGTACAAGCTATATAATAGAAGATCAATTAAAGACTAAGATTGTTACGGCCAGATGTTTTAAAACGTTTAGAGAATTTATTCACGAATAATTATGTAGTAATAAAATGTTTATTAATAATTTTAAAAATGACATGACCATCTCAGAAATCGATAAATGATATGCTGCTGTTCACCATCGTCATTTATTATTTTTATTTTTTTATATACATCTATTGAACTTTACAACTGTACAAAATATATACATCAACTAAATGTATTGACAACGATTACAGTAGCATGCTAAAACTTGAAAAGAACTACTCTCTAGTAGCACTTTATTAAAATTTCTACACTAGAAGGTCTCTAGGCCATCTTCGTTTCAGACGCCTCGAAGGATTATTAGGAATGGAGTGGGAAGCAAGTTGAGAAACTAACGGAGTTAAGTGATTATGGAGCTTAATATGAAAGGATAGGTATCTGGTTTGGGCTAAATCAGCAACATATGAAACATTAAGATCTTTATAGATAAGTTTATTGGTGACAAAGTAAGGAGCATTGAGGATTTTACTAAGGATTTCCCCTCGAGGATTGTAAGGATTGAATACGAGATGAATTGGATGGTTTAGTGGAGCCCCAATAAAAAAATGAGCCCTTCAACTCCGTACGTCCAAATAGGTCTAATTACAGTCATTTATATGAGTCTTTTGTAATTAATTGGGAGAACGTTTGTCTAGTAAATGTTGAAGTAGTCTGAAACGACATCATCTTCATTTGAAAACTATTTTTGAAAGTTGTAATTAAATCATTTCTTTAAAAACAATAACGGGTTGTAAAATAGTTTAAAATTATTATATTTTGTAGTTGTCTTTCCTAGTCGATATATAAAAACGAAGAAATCCTAAGTACGAACCTTGTTCTAGTGTTTAAAGTCTTGTTTACAATGAAATTTCGGCATATGTAGGAAAACGGACAGTTCTGGATAAAATAGATAGTTAACAGCTCAAAGGGCTTCTGTTTCTATGTTGACCGACAAAACACTCAAATGTGAAGCAAATGGATCGACAGTCCAGCAAGCCTTGATGGGGCCATTGTTAAAGTAACGTCCACTGCTCGTAGAAAACTAGTTCTGCGAAACAATGTTCGTAATTTACAATTTAAATGAACAAAAATAAAGCATAAGATTACAATATATTAGATTTTTAAGTTTCCCTACAATATCATTGAGTATTTTAAAGTTTGAACAATTGTAATGACAACACTTTTTGTGACACTGAATAACAAAAAGCGATGCAACGAAATAAAAGTTTGTTATAATAGTAAATGATATTAAATGACAAATTCTTCATTTTCTTTCAGTGAATGGATAATTTAATTTATTGGTATTTTAGTTTGAGATTTTCTTCGTTTTGTTATATTGTTTATTCTGACATTTTATACTAATCAAATTAACGATAATTATTACAATAAAAAAAAAATACCTAGTTTCTAGTATTTACAAACACAAATAGGGCTTATGTTAATATTTAAAATCGAATTATTTGAGACATATATAGACCATGTTATTCATATGAATGGTTTTTAAGGTCTACATCAAACCATTTTTATGAGAAATAAACACTAGAAAAAAACGTGACTTTTTTTATTAAAACCAAAATTTTGAACAGCCGAGAGTAACCGAGCAAGAACGGTTAAATTTTTTTAATATAGTATTAGGAAAAACAGACTCAAAAGGAGCTCACTGATTAGTTAAAAAACAAAAATGTACATTCTTATTAAAACAGACTTCCTCGACAGCTCTATTTTATCCTAAATAAAAAGTAAATAACAACCATTATCGAAGTAAATAACTTATTATTATATCAAAAATAAATGTGTAAAATCATTCGGAATTCAAAGGAAATTATTTAAAATATGTTGAGGACTAAAAACGTATTATCATTGTTGAAGATTATGATTTAAAAATAGAATTTTCAAAAATTATATTCTGTTCTAGAAAATTACTTTTTAAATTTTAATATTACGGCGGCACTCTATATACATTGCAACTTTGTTTAATTTAAAGTTGAATTTCTTCTTTCCCACGTTCCACACTTAAAATAAAAGAAACTGCTCGTCAATTCCAAGTCCCAATAAATTACAAAAGAATTATTTGTATACCAATAATAACATCCATTTGGGCGTTTGGAGTTGAGCATTAGGGCTTCACTATTCTAGTTCTTCTCGTATCTAATCCTTATAATCAAACATCTTTCGTAAAATCCTCAATACACCTTATTATGTCACAAATAAACCTGTCCATAAAGATATTAATATTGCATGTGTTACTTATGTAATCTAAACTAGATATCCATCCTTTTGTAGTAAACTCCATGCCCACTGGAATCCACTAGGTTCCCTATTTACTTTCTAATGTAGAACTATTATTGAAGTGCTACTAGTGTGTAGTTCTTTACATGCCATCGTAATAATAGTGCTAAAACTTACTTGTTCCATACAATGTACACCATTGTAAATATCAATATATATTTTTTTTTTTTTTAGATTCTTTCTTAACACCACATCCTTCGTAAAATCCTCAATGTTCTATATTACGTCAAAATAAGCTTATGTATAATTTAGAATGATAGCTATGATTACATATTAAAAGGGTCATTTGTATTAGTGTGAGGATATCATGTTTTACAAATTCGGTGGTCATCGCAAAATAATCGACAAATCGACTTGGAATGAGTTATCCGTATGTTCAAAGCTCATTTTTTTAAAATCCACGTTGTAAAAAATAAGTCAGCATAATAAGACCTTAAAGTATCTATTTTGGAGGACACTGTATTTTTAGAGTGTTAACAGGATTTTGGAAAGCAATAAAAAATTCGCAATGCCCTAGAGAAATTCACTCAATTTTGACTTATTGATTATCTTCACGACAGCCAGGGTCCCAAATAATAACAGTACTAGCAAGTATCAAAGTTTAAATTAAAAAAAAAAGAGTTACAGTGCGTAAAACTTTATAGTCAACGTTTTGTTTATTTATTATTTAATATTTGATTATATGTAATAATAGTATTTACAAAAAGTAAATAATATTATTTTAAGTTGTGTTATGATGAATTAGCATCCATTGCTATTGGTCCAATCGATCACAATTCAATCGCGTATCTCACAATATGATATATTTCAATGAGTCTATTAGTGTCATCCCCAGCAGCCGCCAATGATAAATCGTTATATGAGGCTTAGCAGTGTGTTTAAGACACAAATATTTCAAAATCTGTGACATCAAATAACGTCCATGAAATATTATATTAGTTCTTAATATATATAGATAGATAGATAGAAAATAAATTTTATTCTGGGACAAAGTCCCTTAAGAATAACAACAAATGAATTATAAGAAGTAAATCACATCTGGTCAAGGTATTTTAAATTAAATAATGAAATAATATAATATAAAGTAAATACAAGTTAATAATAAAATAATTTAAAGAAAAATATCTACAAAAAATATATAAACAAACAACACAAAACCATATGTACATTCGGTAAAGGAAAATATATTATATACAAAGTTGATTGAAACATGAAATTTCTGGATTCACTCCTAGTAAAGTATGGAGAAAAATAACATTTGTTGAGAAGGACCGACAAAAATGATAAAGAATGAAGAAAAATGAAAAAAAATATTTGAGTAACAGTGAAAACATTATCATAAGAAGAATTAGAAAAGTTTTTATTTAATATGATGGTATGACATTCGTTTTAAAGCATCCATATGATTAAATAGCATCCGTCTGGAGGGAGATGAGGTAGTGAAAGAGATGTGTTTTGAAAATTCCTAGGGAAGATGCGTTGCGAATGGAGGGAGGAAGGGAATTCCAAAGAATATCGGAACGGGCAAGAAAGGATCGTTGGAATTCAATCGTTCTGTAGGGTGGGGTGTAGAGATCGGAGAGATGGGATCTTGTATGTAGTGATTGAATTGAGGACTTGAAATGTAGGATGTTATGGATAAAAGGAGGGCGATGTGTGTTTATAGCTTGGAAGAGGAATACACTAAGGAAGTAATCTCTACGGAAGGACTTTCCACTTCCAATTTAACTCGGTGTAAAGGTGGGGACATGAGAGCGTCTTGAGGATCCGAGAACAAACCTTATGAAGCAATTCATGATACACTTTAAACTTTTCTCCAGAGTCGTCGAGAGCCCACCATAAATCACACATCCATATTCAAATTGGGGGAAGATGAGGTAGGATATTAGGAGTTTACGAATGGATAGAGGAAGTAAATGCCGGGAACGGTAAAATAATTTTAGGATGCCATGGAATTTCCAGGAGAGGGTTTGATCGATGGTTAAACCTAAGTTTTTAAGAGAGGAGTGGAAAGATATAGGAAAGATATAGGAATATATATATATATATATATATATATATATTTATATTAATTTTTTAATTAATTTGATTTTTATGGTTCGAATTACGACAGCTGAAGTATAAACTCAAATGGAATGCAGATGCATTAGAAGATATACACTTTTTTTTTATTTATTCTTTTGTTAATATAAATTTACAACTATATTGCAAATACATCTTCAAAATAAGCGGTTTACAACCAAAAATATTGACATGCTTAGAACTTGTAGAGAAACTACCCGTTGGAAGTACTCTGATAAAATATTTAAAAAAGAAGAAGATCCCGAGACCATCTTCTTTTCAGACGCCTCGGAGGATTTCCAGGAATGGGAAGCATGTTGTGCAACAAGTGGATTTGAATAAGGAGTAAGTTTATTATGAAAGGAGTGGTATCTGGTTCGTGCCAAATCGGCGACATGTGGGATATTAAGGTTTGTGACAAAGTAAGGGAGCATCAAGGATTTTTTGAAGGATTTAAGATTGGATTGATTGGATGAGGGAAGAATTCCATGGTTTGGTTGATCCCTATAACTCTATTCCGTAAGTCCAAATAGGTTTGATAATCGTCATCTAGATGAGTTTTTTTGTAGTGAATCGGGAAATTTGAACGTTTGTCAAGTAGGTTTTGTAGCATTCGAAATCAACTGTGCATCTTTTCTTTTTTAATATTGTATGAGGGTTCCAGGTAAGTGTCTTGTCCAGATAAAATCCAAGGTATCTTATCTGTTCTACATTATTTAATGGTACTCCATTGAAGGATACAGGAGGACAGGATGAGCTTGGTTTTCGACAAATGGTAAATGTTATTTGCATGAATTTGTTGGTATTAATATTAACTCTCCAGTTATGACGATGTTCTTCAAGAGAAGTGATATATAACGAGAGTGTCTGGGATGCATCAAATGGACCATCAGGAAATTAAGTTTAAAAAACTCAATTTGTCCCTGATTGGGGAAAAACAATACATGATGGATATGTCTATCTATAATCTACCGCTTTTATATCTATATACTATATATACTTTCAAAAATTGACTCCCTTTTTTGTCATAATTTTTTGTTTATTTTTCTTTTGGCCTTGATGAAGGTTTATAGTAGGCCGAAACGTATATTACAGTAGGCACAATAAATTAATATTTTATATTTCAATTGTGTTTAATTGACTGCCCACCCTGACTAACTACATATTCATTATTGCTAGAGACAATAAATACCTAATCAATATAAATAGATAATAGTTTTTTCAAAGTTACCCATCCATCTGCTCTACCATTAAGGCAATCAATATTCAGAACCAGGTTCGAATCAACGATAAGAACAGGTTGACACTGAGACAACAGCCTGATTGTTGAGCTCTTCGTCAACTTTTATCTTATCATCAACGGGATGGAATAGTAAACTAGGCAAGCTAAATCGATCTCAAGTTACTGACCTCCGATTTATTGAAGTATATATATATACTTCAGTAATATCTATATATTAAAATTTTCAATTGTATAAAAAAATAATATCATATCATAATATGAATTACTTGAATTCATAATAACTTGCAAATTACTTGTGAAGCAACTACCCACAGGTAGAACTTCAATAAAAGTTCTTTTAGAAGAGGGCCCGAGGCCATATTCTTTTCTTACGCTTCGGATGGTTGTTAGAAGTTGAGATACCGGTAGATTTGAATTGTAGTTTACCGTTTAAGGGTTAGTATCTGGTTTAAATTAAATAAGTAACAAATAGAACTTGAAGGACTTTGTTTATAAGTTTATTAGTGATTAAGTAAGGACTTTAGGATTTTTCGAAGAATTTTGTATTGCAAGGATTATATATTTACGAAATGAATTACTCGATTCCGTTATGTCGACCTGGTTGGGGCTTGGGGTGAGGTCAGTCCCATAAAAAGGTCGGATTAAACGGAGTCTGCCAAACTGTTGAATTAGACTTACATTTGTTCAGAGGTGAACGAAAAATAAAATTAGTATACAAAACGTCAATTTATTTAGTACATATGAAACAGAAAAACTAATTTTTTAAATACATGCATACATATGTATACAAAATATGTACAATGGAAAAAAAAAACACAAACATTGACGATGACTAATACATAATTGATTTCTCATAACCAAACCGCTGGTTTTCTTAGGCTTTTTTTTTTATGTGTTTGGGTTATCTGAAAACGCACTAAAAGAAATTAATTGATCCCTTTTTTTTTCCATTCCTTTCTAGCAGTAACGCCTGCTCCTAAATCTCTAGCTACTTTGACTAGTCGCTCACCTTTTTCTATTTTTTCCGCGATAGTACAAGATTTCCTTTTTTTAGATATCGTAACACTCGTAACACTTTGCCTGATGTTAACATTGTGGACGTTAAGATCAAACTGTTTTTTACAAACAACCAGGAGGGAACAGTGAATCATCTTTCTAGGAAAATATTTACAAATTACTTATTGGAAACACAAGGTTCCGTTACGGAAACAATGGATCTTTATCTTCTCAGAAATAGTCGGATTATGCGAGGAATGATGTTTCAAAAGGTCGGATTATTGAGAGGGGTTCAAGCACAAAGAAGGGTCGGTTTATGCGAGGAGTCAATTTTTCGGGGGTCGATATAACGGTGTTCCACTGTATATGTTTAGAATTATATATCTGGATAACCCCAGATATTAGCTTCATATTTCCAAATCGGTCTAATTACTTTTGTAATTAATCGGCATCTTACACCGTTTGTCTCTTAAATGTTGAAGAATTCCAAAATGAGTATATTGTCGTTTTAGCCTTGTATGTGGATTCCAATTTAAACGTTTGTCCTGTTGGAGTCCAAGAGACCGGATCTGTACAACATGGATCAGTGGCTTACCAACTAAAGTATACAGAACAGATAATTTACAATATAATCTAAGAGCAATAATAACAAAGCAACAATAAAAATGACGTATTTTTTTAAAATACATTTTAAGTGCTAGGTTGTTCTTATAAATACTAATGCTAATATAGGACTAAGAACATTTTCTAGTTCAAATATGTTTACAATACTTCAAGATAAAATTATAAAACGAAAAATGTCGAATTTAATTTTTTTATCTTCTTTTATTTATTGAAAGTTATGAAGATGCTGAAAGCCTGTGAAGGACACGTGGTTTCATATCTGCGAGGATCTGACGATTTTTTACGAACGAAGGATATCGTTGGACGCTCCTTCCCGACAAATTAGTTTTCGCACGTTTGAAAATTAATTACATCTTTTCGTATATAAACGCACACCCTGTGCAGCATAATCCTTTTTCCAGGAGACTAAAGAATAATATTTTGAAATATACGAGGATGTAACGATTTTTAACGACTAATGATAGTCCGCCATTGTTGTTCTTTTTTAAAATTGAATTAATTGCTACATTTGTTTTTCAAAGAACACACTTTCTTCCCATTTAATGGGAAAGAACCTTCAGATTTTGGCCCTTTTGGGCCCCCTATGTAAAACACATTCGTCAGGAAGTTGGAGATCGTTCCTCGACTCTATCAAACCCTTCTTGTTCAAAGTTTTTACAAAATTGGTACAATATAGAACCTTGGCTATGAAATACACCCCAACATAAAAAGTAATGTACTTATACCTATTTATGTTAGGGATTATATTTCAAACGACATTTCAGTGACATGTTAGCAACATTAGAAGCAGTTCAATTAATGTTTTATATCAGAAAATCTAAAAGCCATCCTGCTTTAGTTATGTATCTCATTTGGTTCTGATATAGGTAACTTTGACCTATTTACGGCAATGAATTAATTAAATGTTTTGGTGTTTCTTCAAAGAAATATTTTTAGGGTAGTTTAATTTTAAGAAAATTAATTTTTCTTTTTGTTCAGTCATAACGGTGGAAAAAAATGTACCTACATATATATATTTGTTTAAGCTAATATATTTATAAATGCTTCAATAATAGTGTTTTATGAAAACTTGTATTGCAATTCTATATGGTTCAAACGTAAAATCCTTTTAAGAAATAAAAAATTATAGTTTTACACTATTTTCACACAAAAATCAAAATTTTAATTTCTTATATGTGGCGTGCTTTAAAGCTACCAGGGTGTAGTTTAACATTACATCGCTCTTACTTGATTTTAGCAACCCTTATTTGGCTGGCATTAACAATTAAATCTGACTACCCATAGGCGGTGAAAATAACTAATTGTACTATTATTTTCAATGAATTAAAAATAGTTTTAATAATTATGAACCTATTACAATAAGGTGATTTAATAAAATAGAAAAATATTTGAACTTATAAAAATTTTAAAAAATGTTAAATTAATGTTGCATATACACAACATTGGATGTAAATGGCCTAGTTGGAATAAAACTAATCTATTTTCGTATAATAGGTTAGTTCACAATTTTATTTTATTCAAAAAGAAAATTCAAGCCTTTTGTATAATGGTATTCCACTAATCCCTCTTGAACAAATCCGCTATCTAGGACTCCACTTGGACAAACGTCTTACTTGGAATCCAATACAAGACTAAAACGACAAGAAACTGCTAGTCTTTACAGACAACATTTACTAGACAAACGATCAAAGCTCCCAATTTATTATAAAAGACTCATTTACATGACTTATTTGGACGTACGGAGTTGAGCTTTTGGGCTCCACTAAGCCATCCAATTCATCTCGTATCGAATCCTTGCAATCCAAAATCCTTAATGCTCCTCACTATGTGACCAATAAACTTATCCATAAAGACCTTAATGTTACTGATTTAGCCCAAAACAGATACCTACCCTTTCATAGTAAGCTCCATAACCACTCCAATCCACTAGTCTCCCAATTAGCTTCCCATTTCATTCCCGATAATCCTCCGAGGCGTCTGAAAAGAAGATCGCCAAGAGACCTTTTAGTGTAGATTTTATTGAAGTGCTACTAGTGAGTAGTTCTTCACAAGTTATTTGCATGCAATTGTATTCACTATCAACGCATTTACTTAATTTATGTGTTTTTATACAGTTGTAAGTATCAATAAATGAAAAAAAAAAAAACTTTTGTTTTGTCTGTTGATCAAAGTTTAATTTAGCTTCTTAAATATTTTACTGGCTGTCTCAAAGTCTTATAAATTGATACAGAGGATTCTCTGTTATTTTAATGGCTCATTTTTTGCTCATTGTTTATAAAAGCTTGAACGGTCTCGGATAGTTGACTTTGATATAATTAAAATGTTATGCTATAATATTTAGAATAAACCGAGAAACAACCGCCCTCCCCCCCCCCCTCCCAATTAGGCTTCAGCCTAACATAATTGTCCTGGGCTTAGGGGGATTCAAACTACACTGCTCTTAATTTTATTAATATTGTTAACGTACCAGTAACCGGTTCTCCTATGTAACTAGTTCCAGGGGAAGTAATAACGATTATTAAGCTTATTGAACTTCATTACCATACAAGCCTCATTTGAACTAAGCCAATACCGAGAGCGTCCTAGCCCTAACAAAAGTCCACTATCCATGCAACAAGGAAACTAATGAAAACAAGGCAAATGGGCATTGATTACTACTTTGATTCCGCTAAAGCCTACGATTCCACTTGACCTGGAAGTCTTTATTAGGAAAGTTAGCGTGGACTGTCGAGTAAAAAGGGACCCTTAACGTTTAGAACTGCTATCCACAGAAGATTAGATCGTAATTAAGGGATAGTTGATTCTTTTGAAAAAGTTCTTTTTTTTTTTTTTTTTTTTTTTTTTTTAGTTTCCCACTAATTATTCAACATAAAAATATATGAACATGTAAATATTTATGATTAGACTATTACAAGACAAACGTTGAATTTAACGTTACCTAAACGTTAGATTTCCATGGAACCCTCTCTTTTAATAATTTTCATGTCACTTTAAGAAAACCCACCCCTGCTTTAATGTCTCACATCCATATTACACTAAATCTATAACATCTTAATAAATTTGGTATAGTCCGAAAAATAAGTGTACTTTATTTTCCAATCGATTCTTACATTTATTGGGATTCTAAATTCGAATTGTGAATCTCTAGAAAATAATGAGGGCTCGGAAAACAAAATTTTTTTTTAGTTTTTGGCTTCCTAAAAAATTCTTATTATAAAAACAATAAAATATATTTAATTTTCTAAAAAACCATTTACAATTTTTTTTATTTGTATTTTTTTTTTTTTTTTTTTTTTTACAATTTAATAACACTTGAGAGCTTTGAAGTTATATTTTATTTTTGTAGTGATGTGTTCGAATAATATTCCACTATATATTCCACCTCGAAAAGTAAAAAAATAAAAAAAATGTCTTTATGTTTTTTGGTGTACCGCTTCTTTTTTTTTTTTTTTTTTTTTTTTTTTTTTTTTTTTAGTCAAACTAACTCTTTAGCTGTACTTGCTAATAGAAATATGCAGAGTTGGATAACGGCCAATGAATAATTTTATGCTTATTTTTATTATTTTATGATTCTGTTATTAATATATATATATATATATATATAAAGGAAATAACATTTAATTTAATGAAGCTAAAGTTTAAATTATATTTCTCTATAAATATGTTTAAATATAGCGAACAAAAATGAAGAGTAGTTCACAAGACGTTGCATGAAATTCCAATTTTTTCTTTTTCTATATTAAAAGAAAAAAAAATACAAAACATCTTGTAGAAAATTTTACGTACTTTATTTTTTCCTAACATTTTTTCATTATTTATTATAATTAATTTTTTTTATATGATAGCAGAAAAATAAAAATTATCATATTATTTTATTTTATTTTTTTCAAATCGCTTTATTATTTTTGTGGTGGCTAGATTTTTTTCTTTTATACCTATTTACTGAAATTTACAACAGTATAGAAAACTATAATAAATTAAAAAAATCTAGTAAACGTAAAGATAATTCACTTAGTGAGATGTCAATTGCTTAGAAAGCAACTACCATTGGTATCACTTCAATAAAATAAAGGTTCTGTATTAGTAGGACCCGAAGACATCTTGTTCTAAGGCGCCTCACAGGCTTATCTTAAATAACATAGGAAGCAAGTTGAGAGACTAATGGATTTGAATGGTGTTGGTTTACTCTTTAAGGATATGTGAAATAACATGTAGGAAATACAATGAATCTTTTAAGAATCATTTTTAAATACATTAAACAGCACCTAAAATAAATGAGCAGTGATTCACAAAGTGTTGTATCTATTTATGATTTTTTTTTTTTTTTTTTTTTTTTAAAATTTTTTTTTTTAACTTTAGCTTTTACTATTGCTTAAATAGTTAATACGAAAAAATTAATTAGGCTATTTCAATTTTCCTTATTTGACTAAAAAGTTGCAGCTCTTTAACTTTAAATATTTGTTTTGACCAATCAAAAAGTACATTGTGCTCATTTAATAATAGGAGGCACTTATGATCATAACTTTAAAATTATATTTCAATTAAACATACATCATTTTTTTTTTCATAGGCCCCTTTTTATTACTTTTTATATGAACTTCTGCTAAAATCTCCTCTCACTGCTCATAAACACTATAAAGGTATTTAAATACGCTCATATTGATATACATATATTTGATAGGATGGTACTACATATATAAGGCCTTAGGTAGGCTATTGATACCACAGCTGTCGTTGGAGTGTATTAGATACAACTGGGCAGGATGTGTTGATGTCAAAGCATCGGGGTCTCCCGGAGAAAGATGAAAAGGGGTGACCCAGTTATGGATGTTGTTCGGTCCACGTAGAGCCTCCACGATCTCTGTTATCCATTGAATTTTCCTTTCTATCCTTGCTTCCTTTGGCCAATTTGTGGCCACAAAGAGATTTCAGTTAGGCGAACGTCTGAAGTATACTCCAGTATGTTAGCCCCTTGCCATATTTTGTCACAAAGGAATCTCATTCGGTTTATAGTTTTATAACTTATAACTAATGTTTGTAACACCTTTCCTTAGTTAGAATAAAATTAAATTTGGATATAATTGAAAATATTATTTTAAAATAGAAAATCGTCTAATCGATTATTTTAGTGCAGTGCATTTCCTGAACAGTTCCCCATAAGGATCAGCGTGGATTGGAAATAGTTCTTATAAGCCGAACTAGGCTAATAACATAGGCACGTGTCTGAATACACATCCATCTCACATGAAACAATAAGTAATAAGAAGAAATCTCAACACTCAACAAATAAAGAATGCAAACGAGATAAAACAGTAGGAAAAACTATAAAAACCTTTACAACAAAATAAACAATACTAGTTAAATAACCAATAATGATTAATAGTTATAAACGATAATAAATGATAGTTAAATTATAATCAAAGCCAGATTAATAAAATAATAATATACAACTTATTATAATAATACAAACAAAATGAAAATAAAACTACTTTTGTGATACAATACAAAATCAAACTTTTAGTAATTAACTTTATAGTAGAAATACGATATTTACACTATTCTAATTTGTGTACTTTTTTTGTAAATTTATAGACATTTTTTTTTCAGTATACAAGTAATATGTGTTTTGTCCGTTAGTGTTTGTATCTTTTCAGAGTTGTTTTGTTGTAATTTTCTATTTCTAAGATATAGTGTTGATAAGATATAGCAGTTGACAAGAAAAATGACTTTTTTTATGACTGAATGTATTGTTTGATTGTGGATAGATTGAGATCTATTAGCACACATGATTTGAGTGTAATTAGCTCTGGAATAATTTAAAAATACTAATAATACTAATTGTGTACCTTAGGTTGGTAAAGGCTTGGTTCACAAAAAAATTCAAGCAACGATGCTTCTTAACCTGCTAGTGCCTTGTTTTGCAGATCTGTAAATTTGTGTTCGGTGTCTTCAGTTTGGTTATTTATTTATTTTTTAAAATTATCATAACCATATACTAATAGAATAATGTTCCAACACGTTAAAGAGCTGTTTTATTTTTCAGCCTTTCAGTCTGATTTCATGTCCCCTTTCACAATATTTTTATTATTAAAAATTACCTTTCTTTGTTAGGAAATACCTGGAAGAACCTTCTTTTTTTCTTTTTCTTTTTTTTTTCCTATTTTTAGTTTCTAGTGAAGGACATTGTCTAACTAACGATTTTTATGCTGCATATTAAAATGTTTTCCAGTGTTGCAGATGGTTTTCCTTTATTAAAAACACATCCTACTAATTTCAATTTATTTTCTTTTGTATCTTCAGCATATATATTTTGAAATATCACATATATTTTTCAGGAAAACAATATAAATTACTTGTCAAAGGAATAATTGATTAGAAATATTTAAATCATAAATTTACAAACCTCACTTTTCTCAAAACTTTTAAAGCTACAACTTGGGCAGAGAATTATCACTTTTAATTACTTACTAAAGTCTATTCGGACTTACACATTGCAAATATAAGGAAAAGCTAAAAAGACACATGTATAAACAAACTCCAAATTTTTCAAGTTAAAAAACATTCAGGACTATCACGAAACCCCATTGTTACATAAGCTACCTAACTCTACATACTGACTTCGCATATCAGCAGTTAATGAACGTATGTATGTATAAATAGAATATTATAATATTGTGTTGTAATTTAGAAAGGAAATAGTTTGATATGATTATAATTTTGCTTAAAGTAAACAATGTATACTATCTATACATCTATACTATTATATAAAAGGACAAGAAGCTTTCGTTTGTGGTCACTGACCGTAAAAACTACTGAACTACTCTGAACCAAATTTTAACATCATCTCCATAGTTCAAGGAAGGTTTAGCAATAATAAAAAGTAAAGATTTTCAATTACATTGCCATGAAAAAGTGATAATTATGTGGTGCGCAGTGAAGTTTGGTATTCGACCGATAGGTGGCGAGCACCATTCGAGAGAGGTTACAAAGGTACGGTCTTATATAGAGCTAGACATTGATTATAAAAATTACTTATTTTCAATTTAATTGTTAATAAAAAAAAGCTATACGTATATAGAGTGATATGAGGACCCCTGTGCAGTTTAAAAATCGATCGATATGTGGCCATTCTACAACAGAGTTTGCAATGGTAAAACTATTAAACCCAACTCTATAAAATTTTTAACTACAACATATTGATAGTACTAAGGAGGTTTATATTAATAAATTTCACTATAAAAATAATTAAAGTTTATAGTCTTGAGTGCGAGAAACGAGGTTTGAAAGTGTCATATGGATGATTCTCAAACTATGAGTAATTTTCTTACGGTATTTTTGAGACTTCTTCTTGTGCATTAAAAATAAAAAATGTATTAATACTAGGACTCAACCACAAGAAATCTAGCACTTTAGCAGCTCATGATCGTTGTTTGAACTTTGTAAAATTCTATCTAAAATTTCATTGTCACTACAATGACTTCTTATTTAATTATTTTTTTAAAACTGCCTTTCTCAATATAATTCTCAATTTCGATTCCTGGTGTAATTGAATAATGCTCACATTATTCTATGGAACTGAAAGAATCAGGCTGCGGCCTTTCCTATCGGTTCACAGACGAAATATAACAAATAAATTCTTCCCCCAAACAAATACAACACAGATTGGGATTAAAACTAAAAAAATTGTTTCCCAGATATCCGTTCTTAGATTTAAAAACATTCAAACGACCTTTTTCGTCAGATTTTTTTTCTAAAAACTAAATGAAATACATTTTAGGTAATACCAAACATGATTTTTTTAATTTGTAATTTTTTACTTAAACTTGAATCCGAGCTGATTATGATTTTATTCGTTTCAGCATTTTATAAAAAACAAACAAAAAAAACCAACGCCAAACTATTTTTTTTTTCGACATAGAATTTTGATGTTTTCTCATGATCCGATGAAGCTGATTACGGTTTAATTCGATTCAACACCTTATTAAAAAAATAGAACGTTGCTAGACAATTTTATTTTATTTTTAACCCTAGATTTTGACCTTTTCGGGTGATCCGATAAAGCTGATTATGGTATATAACAATTAACCTTGGGCGATAGTCGATAGTTAGCACTATCTATAGGCCGATACTATCGATTGAGAACTATCGATTGCTATCGATAGTTTTTCGATAGTTGCTTCCATTTTTCCAAAGCTATTCAACAAAGTATTTCAACTAATTTAATTAAATTCAATTATCTACTTACTATTTGAAATTCGCAGGATTATAAACTATAAGATTATATCATAAAGATGAGAAAAAAGCAACTAATTTATTGGAACATACAATAATAATGAACAAATCAAATCTTCAGAAAAGAAAAATAACGAAATAATTAATTTCAAGAGTCAAGTGTGCTCCTTAAACATATTTCCCGAAAGAAAAACTAGCATTCCTGCTTTCCGTTGGCTTAATCTTTGAGAGAACCCTTACGTTGTAGGAATTCCAAATTCAATTTCAAAAGAACTCGACACTGGACAGAGACAGATCAGCATAATTCCGAGAGTTTCAAAACTCTAGAGTAAAAAAGATCTATCGATAGTTCACTATCGACTATCGCCCAACCCTAGCGACTAAACCATGAAGTTTTCAACTTTATCTCCATTTTTTTAAAATATTATTTACAGTAGTCCGGAGTATTTTATAAATTTCCGAGAGTTTACTTGCACTTTTACCTTTTTTAAGTCGATGCAGTATTTCATAATACATTGGTAAATCCAGAGGTTTATAATTAACGGGTCTTTTTGAAGCCATCTCGTAAATTTGAACGGAAATTTAACAACTAAAAAAATTAGGCAAGAAAAACGGCGGAAAAAGGAACTAGTCAATACCTGGATATGAACTGGCAGTCAGAAAGATGAAACCAGAGAAAGAAGCTTTTTCTCAGATGAGGTTCTACATTGTAGAGTCTTAACTCATACAATCTATCGATACGATCGAAGAATCGACTTTTTATGTTTTTTTGTTTTCTATCAAATGATTTTAAAAATGTACAAATATAGGCGTATTTTTAGTGACAAAGCAAATGAGGGGTTCTAAAGATTAAATAAGTAGCAAGGGGAAAAAAATGAATTACATACACCTGACGAATTACAGAATAAGACGAATTATCGAGTGAAGAAATAACGAGTTTCCAATGTACCTCTTTAAGTCCGTCTGATTTAATTCTTTTATTCCTTTGGTCTCATTTCCTCAAATCTTTGGAATCTTCCACCATAATAAAATATACTTGAATTAATCTTCTTCATTGTTCTTTTAAATATTTTCCCCAAAAGCTTGAAGAGCCCTTGACTTGCATAAGTCCTTAGCGGTGGTGAAACAGAGGGGAAATAGACTCCCCATCAGCGCAACCTGTCAAGTCCAGAAGAGTCCTCCATTTTGGAGAATGGACGTTCCGTTCCTAGTTCCCTCTGTTAATGATAATTAAAATTCGTTTGTATTTCTTATTATTATTCTTGGATTAAGTTTATTAAAATTCATTCAATTACAAATGTTTCTTTTTTTTTTTCGAAATACTTATTATCGTTATACCGAAATAAACAACAAAGTCTCCTGGCTATATTTTTATCAGGAGCCTCGGAGGGTTATCTGGAATAAAATGTGAAGCAAGTTGTGATACTAATGGATTTGAATCGTTATGGAGTTTGCTACGAAAGGATTGATATCTGGTTTGGGCCGAATCAGTAACATATGGAACATTAAGGTCTTTATAGACAAGGAATTTGTAGGATTCTATGAAGGATTTTGGATTGTGGGCATTGGATACGATATGAATTGGAAGGTTTAGAGCCCCAAAACTCCGTCTGTTCAAATTGGTCTAATTACTGTCATGTTAATAAGTAGTTTTTTTAATTTATTGGGAGTTTTGAATAGTGTCTAGTATATTTAGAAGTACTCGAAAACTACCAATTGTAGTACCATCAAATATGAAAAATTCCCGGACGTGAGCGTGGTCTCGACCCGACTTTTTTTTTTTTTTTTTTTTTTTTTTTTTTTTTTTTTTTTTTTTTTTTTTTTTTTTTTTGTATTATACTAATATAAAAATATCATGGAACATAATTATTAGTAAAAACCACAATTGGAAATTACAAATTAAAAAAAAAAAAAAATTACTGTTCTAAAATTAATCGTGCTCGTGGGTCTGTCAGTAATTGAAAGTAATTACAGTAATTGTTTTTCTGGAGAATGAATTTTCTTGTTTAATTGTTTTAATTGAAGATTAATTGGGTAATTTTTGTTTGTTTCAAATACTGCTGTTAATGACATGTTCTCTCCAATTGCTTTAAAAATGCGATCGAATTACAATTCCAAACATTCTAAGTGTTAAAACTCGCTGACTAGTATCACGATATGTTTCAATGGACAGTAGTCTTGAGGCGCATATGTTAAAACAAAACGACTCTGAATATCCGATTCAAATTAATTCACTTTAATTTGTTCTACCTTTTTAAAACTAAAACTTACAGAAATCAAACAAATGCGTTTTCACCCGAGCCTACTTTTGATACCTGCGAAAAAGAATAACGAAAACTTCAAACAGAAAAAAAAAATTCATCGTTAAAATTGTATATATATATATATATATATATAAAATCGCATTCCTATCTCATTTATTAAGCAACATATTAAAACAGACTCACTTACTGAATGGGACAAACTTTGGAACAACTCAACAAAAGGACGACCCTTGCACAAATACATCCCAAACATCACACTACAAAATCACGATACACCAAAAAGTACACATCACAAATTTTACACAACTGCTAACGGAACATGGACAAACTAATCATTACTTGAAACGATTTCACATCAAAAACACAGACACATGTGAATGCGACGGACAGACTCCACAAACATTTCATCATTTACTATACAACTGCACCCTTTACGAACACAACAGATATTTACTGATAAAGACAGTACTGATGAATGGGGACACATGGCCTTCTCCGGAAGCAAAGCTATATAAAAAATATAAGAAACATTTAGTGAAATTCGCTACATCAATTGGACCTCATTCATGAAGAAAGAAGACACCCTTCATCAAAATCTAAGAAAAATACCTGAAGACACATCAGAAAATCAACTTGTCTACTCGTTTTTTTTTTGTTTTTTTTTTTTTTTTTCTTTTCTCTTTTTTCTATTGTCTTAGACGTATTTATTTATTTATTTTTAATTATGCCTATTAATAGTTCTTTTTGTTTATGATTTTTTTTTCTCTTTTTTTTTTTTTATTTCCTTTCTTATTTTTCCCCGTTTGTTCTAATTTCTATATAGAACTTTTACAATTGTAATTCATCATAATTAAAAATAATATCACACCTGTTAATTACAGGTAGTATGCAAATATGCATGGAACCTGTAAAAATATCAAAATAAATGACCTTTCCATAGGGTTACTATGGAAGGGAAACAATAAAAAAAAAAAAAAAAAAAATATATATATATATATATATATATATATATATATATATATATATATATATTTTTTTTTTTTTTTTTTTTTTTTTTTTTTTTTTAGTACGCATAATAATAATGACTTATGAAATATTTTAAATAATAATATTTATACTTTATGTTTTGAAGTTTCTAATCCCAGCTTTTTTTGAAATTTAAGGCTTTTGTATCTTGCGAACCAATAAACATTCAAAATTATGTGTTTTTTTCTTGCTCCAGTTAAATTTCTGATTACTTGCTCGTTAAAGTAGATTTAGGGAGAAAAGATAACCAAAGTCACTTTAGCCTGGAGAGTTTCCAGTTGATTTGGGACTAATTCCTGACTGGAGAATCGACCTTTCCTCCTAATGAAATCGCAATGCCTCTGAGAGAAAAAACACCCAAAAATTTAATCATGGATATTGTCATCCCTACATAAAATGAATTCATAAAATAATCTTTATTCAGGTAAATATTGTCATCTAAATATAATAAAAAGTATAGTGTGGTGACAACATAGTTTCATCATGATTGAATCCTTATACACATTTTAATCACATCATACACATTGGACCAGAGTGAAAAATGACAAAAAAAAAAACACTTTTCCGCATCCCATCAGGTGTGAAATATCTGATTCATATTGCCGCTCAAAACCATTCAATGCACTTATTTAAGATTTCCTCTACTTCTTTGCATGGAATAGTGGAAGAATGAGAAACATCATCATCATCTTTTTCATCACTAGCTTCAATTCGAGCACTCAACACTTGTTCTATAATTCCATTGTTATTGAAAATTTCATATCCCGACATCCGTATTATCCATGTTTAACCCGCTGCTTACCTTTTGCTTATTTTTTCTCATTTTATAACCTGGAGTAAAAGTTGCTGAGCCAGGTGCTAATGTTTTTGTAGGAAGAGCTTTCCAGTATTAACTGATTCCGGGAATTCGTCAACTGCACTCATACTTCCTTTTATCTGTGACTTCAATCAATGGAGGGATCGACTCCGGGCTTGTTCTGTTTGTATTTTTTATGAAATGAATTACAAAATGTATAAATATAGGCGTATTTTTTAGTGACAAACCAAATGAGGCGGTTTATAGATTAAATAAGTAGCAAGGGGGAAAAATGAATTTAATTATGCTGTTTATAGTTGGTAATATAAAAAAAAAAATAAATAAATAAAAAGTTGACGAATTACAGAATATGACGAATTATCGAGTGACAAAATAACGAGTGCGCACTGTGCATATAAAACAAACAAATGATGTTGAAGGTAATACCCAATCTTGGGGATTTTATAGAAGTAAACATTGTTGGGGTGAGAGTTTTTTTGTTTTTTTTTTTTTTTTTTTTTTTTTTTTTTTTTTTTTAACTAACAATTTATTGAAATTTATAACTGTAAACTACTCATCAGTAGCTCTTTAATAAAAATTCTACACTAGAATGTCTCTGGCCATCTTCTTATCAGAAGTCTCGGAGGATTATCAGAATTGTGTGGGAAGCAAGTTGAGAAATTAGGGGATTTGAGTCGTTATGGAGCTTACTATGAAAGGATAGATATCTGGTTTGGGCTAAATCTGCAATATATGGAACATTAGATCTTTATAGATAAGTTTATTGGTGATAAAGTAAGGTGCATTGAGGATTTTTCGAAGGATTTTGGATTGTAAGGATTGATACGAGATGAATTGGATGGTTTAGTGGAGCCCCAAAGCTCAACTCCGTATGTCCAGATAGGTCTAATCACAGTCATGTATATTAGTCTTTTGTTATTAATTGGGAGCTTTGAACGTTTGTCTAGTAAATGTTGAAGTAGTCTGTTATGACGGGCAGCTTCTTGTCGTTTTTTTTTTTAAAAATGCTAATTTATACTTGACTTGATAAAACAATAAGTCATGGATACGTCTATCTATGATTCGCTATATTTATATCTAATGCTTCTGATAAGGAAACTGCCGGCAAATTAATGAACAACAGAGCTGAGGCTTGTCAAAAAAGGCCCAACAATTAAAATAAAGTAACAAAACCTAACTTAATTGAATATGTCTATCTTTAATCGACGAACTTTTCCAGTTTAAAATATAAAATATCAAATTACTTAAATTATTAATTAAATTAAATTAAAAATTCATAATTATTTTAAATAAAATAAGTTGAGAGAACAACGGATTTCAAACATTTTTTCGGGAATAGAATGGAAAGCAAGTTGAAGGTCTAGTGGATTTGTGTGGTTATGTAACCCTCCTTTCCTCCCTTGTCAACTGTAAACTGCTTCCCCTTGTCTTCAGTTTATAGTTTGTTTCACCTTTTTGTTGTACCATTACCTGAACCCCTGATGAAGACTTGCAATGGAAGTCGAAACGTTGGCTTTAACAATTAAAATAAAATAACAATTTTATTTTGATCTGCTGAGTATCTATGACTGCCTTCCCTAACTATCTACATCTCCCATTTATGGTTTTAGTTAGGAGAAAAGATAGCAGAGTCTGTGAAATCAAATACTTAATAGAAATATAGGGGTAAGGAAACACTTGGTTTAATTAAAATGTTTAAATATTATCTATCTCTTTAAATTTTAAAGTTTTCTTCCACGATAACTAATTCACTCCGATCATTCCGAAGTCTTCTAACAGATTTGCAAGTGCCAGGCGAATAAATGGGTTGACGATAGCCGGAAAGGGGTGTCTAAACAGAGCGCTTACTAAGTTTTTGATGTCAGAGAAGTTTTGTAAGACAACCGTCTAAGTTTGAGAACAGAATTATATGAAAAGTTCCCCCATCGATGAAGAAAATGAAAAGAGAGAGAGATTCTAGGAAAAATTAGAGTTTGAATTGAAAATGTTTGAGGGAAAAATTAGGTTTTGTAAGACCTTTCCACTATGTTTGAATGATTAAGACGATCGCTGAGTAAAAGTTACTTGAAGCATATACAAGTGAAGCAGCTTGGAAATGACAAAATTAGAAAATTATACTTTGAAATATTGTACACTAGCATCACCTGTCACGGCTTCGCCCGCTCTCATAAGTAACGAACTTTTATTTGTTTATCGAAAAAAAATTTTGTATTAAAGTATGCAATTGAGAATTGTTTCTTCAATCATTCGTTCACGCATAGCAGTATTTTTTAACATGGCTGAAATTGAACAGATTAGGTGTTTGAATATTACGTAAAAGCATAATTTACCATGCAATTTTTAATTTTAATTTATGAGTCGGTAATCCAGATGGAAAGAGACTATCAAGAAACTCTTGCTGTTATGGACTACATTATCAGAGGTCACATCAAAAGGCCCATGAATCGTCTTCTTAAAAAGAAAAAATCGAAAAGCAAATTTTGTTTTGTTAATATTGATAATTTTTATCCTGTAAAAATAAGTTTAATGATTTCATCTGGTATATCGAATTGTAAGTATACATATGACAGTGTGACAAACCTCGTTTTAGCCACACACTGTACATCAAAATTTTTATATATTTTTTTTTATTATCCATTTATTGAAATTTACAACTGTACAAAATATATACATCTAGTAAATTAGTTGATTATGATTACAATAACATGGGAAAGTTGAAAAGAACTACTCATCAGTAGCCCTAAAAAAAAAAATAAAATTTACACTAAAAAGTCTCTAGGCCATCTTCTTTTCAGACACCTCGGAGGGTTATCGGGAATAGAATGGGAAGCAAGTTGAAGGTGTAGTGGATTTGTGTGGTTATGGAGTTTACTATGAAAGGATAGGTATCTGGTTTGGGCTGTATCAGCAACATATGGGGCATTAAGATCTTTATGGATTAGTTTATTTGTAACAAAGTAAGGAGCATTAAGTTTTTTTCGAAGGATTTTGGATTGTAAGGATTGGATACGAGGTGAATTGGAAGGTTTAGTAGAGCCCCAAAGCACAACTCCATATGTCCAAACAGGTCTGATAACTGCCATGTAAATGAGTCTTTTGTAATAAACTGGAAGGTTTGAACATTTGTCTAGTTTTTATAATTTTAAATTCTATTACTGCTAAACCTCCCTAAAACTATGAAGATCATTAAGTTAAAATCTGGTACAGTTGGGTTTTTAAAAAATACTTCACTGGGACCGACATGTCGCCCCACATGTTTAAATCTTTGTTAATAATTTAATCAAATATTAGTAAATTTTAATGCTTTACTTTTGTAACCTCTCATATGGAATAACATTCGCCACCTATCGGAAAGTTTTCAAACTTCACGGTTATCCGCATATTTTCATTTTTTTAAATAAAGAATTAATTGAAAATTATTAGATTTTATAATTAATAAACCTTCGTAGAACTATAAAGATAATGTTGTTAAAATTAGGTACATATTGGTTAAAAAAAACAACTACTCAATGTCTCCTTAACTTGGAAAAAAAAATATCATAGATATATTTCTATCTATAATCTACTGCTTTTCCCAATTTACATTATAAAATTAAAAGTATCCAATTACTTAAATTAATAATGAAAATTAATTAACAATTCATGATTAATCGAAATAAAACAAGAGAAAATTGAGATTTCAAACGTGACTTTTTTCATTCAAACCAATATAGCTCCTAAACCGTAGGTTCTAGTGTCAAATGTTATATAACAAAAATTATCCCACAGTAAATTTCTGATCTGCAAAATGTCTAATTTTAAATTAAATTTTTTTTCTTTCTTATATTTCCTGCATTTACTTTCCAAAAATAATTTACTTTTTATCCTCTATTATGTGTTATATCAGAAATTATTTGATCTATTTTTTTTTTTTTTTTTTTTTTTTTTTTTTTGGGTCACTATGGACCACGGGCTCGTAGCTACTTCTCGGCGAGGATCTTCTTCTTTCTCTTCCAGAATTCTTTCATTTTCTGACCATGAGCCAGCTTTATCTCTTCTGTCCATTTGGTCCCTGTGGTCTACTTACTGGTAAGGGGCACTGAGAAAACTCCCTGTCGGATAGCTTGTCGGAACTGCAGTCGGTCCTTTGTTTTATCGAGTGGGATCCCTAGTTGTTCCAAGTCTGACTTCACTGATGTGATCCACTTGCTCTTGGAAGCCTTGCCTCTACCTGCCACAGTAAATATTTTGTTTGATAATCTTTTAGGATTCATGTGGGCAAAGTGTCCATAAAATGCCAGTCGCCTTTTCCTTATGCATGTCAGAATATCCTCCTGGTATTTATACAACTCATCATTGTGCCGTATCCTGTAGGTGCCATTCTCTTCCCTAACTTGTCCTAGTATCCTTCTCAGGATTTTCTTCTCTTTGATCTCTAGGTTCCTTAGTGGGACCTTCCTGGCCATTACAAGGCACTCGGAGGCATACAGAACAGCTGGTTTTACTACAGTGTTATAGTGTCTTATTTGATCTATTAATTTTGTATACTATATTTATTCTTATAATGACTACTTTTCTTTTTTTTCTTTTTTTTCTACTCTATTTCTAGTTTTCTGATATTTGAAATTCTCTAGGCAATATATATTACTTAATGATATGTAATATACATATGAATAATGATGTACAATACATAAAGATATTCAAGAACAAAATATTTTTTTAATAATAAACTTTTATTATTACATTTTTACATGATATTCTAGGAGTCTAGTTTAATCAATTATATCATTCTAAATACTTTAAATAGATTTCTAGAACTAATTCTAGACATAACACCCTTCCATGCTATTATCACCTCTACCTAAAATCTATTAGGGGCATGAACCAACACAACACTATTACAAGTCTTGTAATTGGCTCTAAAGTTAGCCTGTCTAGTTTACGGTCTTTGGAGTTGTCAATTAATGTGTCCAATTTCTCAAGACTGTAGATTACACAAACGACATTAAATACATAAATAGATAAATACTATTATTTAGGGCTACAATCATTAAAATAACAAACATGTATTTCTGAAAACAAATTTATCTTTTCAATACCTTCACATGTTTTAGGTGAATTAAATAAAATAAAACTTATATATACTCATTATTGTGATAATAAAAACAATGTAAAAAAAATAAGTAAATAAAATCTTAATGAAAACAGCCTCTAACTAAAACTGCAAATAGAGAAAGAAAAATAAAGCATAAATGCAATCATACCATATCTATATCTGCACTATGATATAAAAGGCATTGTTATTTTTCTTTTGTGATCACATGCCACGAACACTACAAAACTATTCTGTACCATATTTTTACCAGACCATCTATATAGGTTCAGTATGGCTTAGCAATAATAAAATATACTGATTTTCGATTGATTTGTAATTAAAAAAGTGATGTGTGGATAACACTGACGTTCGAAAATCGACCAATGTATGGGTAGCACCATTCTACATACGTGGTTACAAAGGTGAAACAAATGAACTCATCTGTAGAAAAAATTTAACGAAACCATTTAAATAGTTTTAAGGTTTAGCAATAATAAAATTTACCGTAATAAAGCCCTAAATGTACAATGTCGAGTGGAAGAAACGAGATTCGTACGCACTGATGATACAGTCCATTGCTCACAAGAGTTTCTTAACAACCTCTGTTCGTCTAAATTACCGTCTCATTCATTAAAATTAAAAATTCGATGACTAATTATGCTTTTATCTAATTTTTAAACACCTAATCAGTGGAATTTTAAAAACAATTTACAATCGTAAGAAAAAAAAAATCCATCAAGAACTTGATAAAAACGACAAATTTACCGTAAAACGGCCTAACTTTGCACCAAGCTCACTAAAAAGTTTCAGTTGAAGAAAAAGTGTTTTGCTGCTGTCTAAATGAGGGATAATTTATATTTCTTACTTACTTAAGACTACACCGATTGGGTCTAAGGAATTTTCACGCTGATCCTAGTTACATCTCATGTTTTATATCAGTTAGTTGATTGTAGTGTAATTCCTTTGTGGGATAAAGTCGTGCTTTCAACAACTATGTATTTCTCAAATCGATTAAGTGTTGCATTAATTTTATTCTATAATTATTGTAATTTAAATATATGATATTCATTTTGCTCAAAATATTTGCCAAAAGTTCTGGTATTTAAAAATAAAATAGAATCCTCTTTTTGATATGAATTAGGAATGACTTTGCACCAAGTATATTTTGTTGCAAAGTGACCTCCCTGTGGGAAGAAGTCTTAGGCAGCATTGCTCCTCCTAAACAAATCTATAAACGAGGATATTTCGAAGTTAAGGAGTTAATAGGCTGGTTAAAATCAAAATTTTTTGGGATAGCATTTTGCTTATTGTCAATAAGGTTTTTATCATCTATGGCATATATTTACTGTTAAAAGTTTGCCTAGTTATAGCTTTAAATTGTTTTCAAGCCATAGTGTTCGTTTTTATACTTTAACAATTTTTGTCTAACTATTGCAGATTGCATTTTTCCAAAAGAGTTTCTCTGAGAATCTGGGTGCAATTTATTTTATAGGTATCGTTTTGTTCCTCGTTTACAAAAATTATAGTTGTTTACGTTATTTAGGCATATTTTAAGTCGTTATTTTGATTCTATATAATATTTGGTTGGTATATTCTTGTATTTTCTATCGTTCCTCAACAAACCTTTAAAAATTGTGCAATTTTGTTTCTCATTTCAATGAAAATATTATAATTTATAATAGTTTCCTTAAACAAAATCCTTAGAAACAGAGAAAATAATCACTAGGCTAAACTCCAAACACTATTAAGAACTAACTTTGCATGTTATAACTACTATCAAGCTTTAACTTTGCTCCAGAATACGTTTTTAATGCTTTTTTAATCAAAAAATGTGGTGGTGCAAAGTCACTGGTATCCAGTTGACTTTGCACCAAAGTTTAAAAACTATAAAAATAATTATAAGTTTTGTAAATTTTGCAATTCCAAGATTATGCGATGAATCAACAGCATTTTAAAGCTAATTATTTAAAGCAAATATTTTAATACATGCATTTAAAATATTATTGATAGATTGTTAAAAATGAAGTTCAAAAAAAGTGGTGCAAAGTCACGCCGTTTTACGGTATTTTTTTAAAAAATTAATTTGAGAATAAATACAAATAATGGAATAAATAAACATGAATATAAAATTAATAGGCGCAATTATTAAGATAAAAATAATAGAACAAATTAACTTAAATTTATTTATTTTATTTTTTTAAGTTTTTTTTATCTTTATTTAACGTCGCATCAGTATTACAAATTTAAGTTATTAGCGACAACTATAAACATTATACAAAAACTTTCAATATCACAGTGACTAATTTATAACAAAACAAAATATATGCATAATTGAGAAATCTTGCAAACATTACAAAGTTAGATATATCTAGCAAAGTTAGATATATACAAAATTAACTATATATCAGTCCAGAATCCAGTTCAATTGATAAATTTTAGCACCGCCTTGAATTTCGCAGTGTTGTTCAGGTCTTGAAGATTGTTTAATACTTGATGTTTTCTCCTTAGTTCATTGTATAATGGACATTGAATAAACATATGGTTAACTGTCAGCGCGACGAGGCATTCACTGCAGGTTGGTGGCTCTAAGTTCTTAAAATGAAATACATGAGTGAGTTTAGTGTGTCCTAATCACAGCCTAGTTAGTATCACTCCTCTTCGTGTCATCCCTTCAGATAGATCCAACTTCTTATTTATCTCCTTCACCGTTTTTAGCGCTCTTCTTGTAGCTATTCTATATCCCATGATTTCTTCAATGCCGTTTTGATTACATTAGTTAGGTCTTGAGCTTGGAGTACACTTTCTTTAACATCTTCGGCCAATGCCGCTTCTTTTGCGAGTTTATCTGCACGTTCATTTCCTTCTATTCCTATGTGTGATGGTATCCACACAAATTTCACAGTTCTTCCAAGTTTTGTAAGTTTCGAATGTATTTCAAAAATATCTTGTATTAGCTTATTCGATGCCCATTTATCGTCAAGTGATTGTATTGCGCTGTATGAATCAGTAAAAATTAATATATTTTTTTTCTGTGGAAGTGACAGCAAACTGAAAAGCTTGATATATAGCATAGTCTTCAGCTGTGTAATTACTAGTTTCATGGGTTAGATAAATTTAAAGTTGTGGTATGAATATATAGTGAAGCTGCAACCTACTTTTTCCATTTGCTCGGAACCATCAGTAAAAATGTGAAAGAAACAGGGATCTTCCTTGAAATATTGTACAGATATGTATGGTGGTGTTTCCATTTTGTTCAATAATAAGAGAGAAGTATCTGTTATAATAGAAGGCATATTCAAAGGTGGGGAGCTGTTGAAGTAGTAGGGCAGAAAGTTTGTCGGAATTTCGATATTTAAATTTGTGAGATAGGTTTGGATTCTTGTGTCAAATCCTTTACAATTCTGGTAATTATGTGAGGTGGAGTTACCTTCACGGGTTGTGTTGCCGAGTGGGTGGTTGGGAATAGTTGCTACTTTAAGGGCATAATTTATTTCCAACTTTTGCCTTCGATATTTAAGAGGAGGTTCTCCTGCTTCACTCATCATGCTTACTATTGGGCTGGTTCTAAACGCTCCAGTCGCTAATCTAATTCCTTGGTTGTGAATCGGGTCTATAATTTTCAAAATATAAGGTTTAGCCGAATCGTAAACTATTAAGCCGTAGTATAGGTTATTTAACAGGATCTTTCTTTCAGCGCCCCATTTCTGATGTGAAATCACTTTTAAAATATTCATTCTTTTCAAACAAGCATCTCTTAAATATTCTAGATGACGTTTATTGGGTAGTTTTTATCAAAATGGATCTCTAACATTTTTAGAGAGTCTGTTATTTTAATATCAGTACCTTTTAATGTTATAGGTGCTATCGGGCCTTCTGTTCGTTTCCTTGTAAATACCAGAGTTTCTGTTTTCTCAAGAGAAAAATTAAATCCAGATGTTTCCGACCAATTTTCTAATCTATCAAGAGTTTTTTTGGACTAAATTTCTAGTAAGATTCAAATTTTTCCCACTACAGCATAATGTTAAATCATCGGCGAAAAGAAATGATTTCACAGGTGATTGAATTGATTTAACAATGTCATTTATAGCAACAAGAAACAGTGTTACACTAATGACAGAGCCCTGAGGGACTCCATTCTCAATTTCCACAACGGATGACATAGTTCCATTTACTCTCACTTACATGAACCTCGTTTTCAAAAAATTATATAAAAATGTAAGTATGTTACCATCCACTCCGTTTTTGGACTAAATTTGAAGGACACGAGGCCACCAAACCATTTCGTACGCCTTCTGGATATCAAGATAACGACTGCGTACTGTTTCTTCTTAAAAGTTTCTTGGAGTTCTGTCTCGAGCTGAATTAGAGTATCCGTTGTTGATCGATACTTTCTAAAACCGGATTGAGCATTTGTAAAAAAGTTTTTGTTTTCCAAAAACCACTGCAACCTTCTATAGATGATCTTCTCCAGCAGTTTACACATAGTGCAAGTCAATGAGACTGGACGGTAATTTCACGGGTTGCTTTTATCCTTTCCAGGTTTAAGGATAGGAACTGTTGTTGCTATCTGCCAAATGGATGGAAAAACATTTTGAGTCCAGACGAAATTAAACATTGAAAGAAGGTATTTTTTTGCTTCACTTCCGAGATTTTTAAAAAATACGTTGGGTATACCATCAGGACCAGCACTAGAATTTTTAGTGTGTTTAATAGCGTAATTTAATTCATATTCGCTGATAGTGAAATTGATAGGATGGTTGTTGTTCGATGAGTTGAGATCGAAGTTGAGTGTTGTTTTTTGCTGTGAGAAATTTTTGTTGTAATTTTGGTCACAAGAATTTTTAGCGAAGGTAATAGCAAGAATATTACCGATTTGTTGACTATCAGTTCCTGAAATATATTGAGTTTTTGAAATCCCAGAAATTCTTCGAATCTTATTCCATATTTCACCAGATGATGTTTGACTAGTCATATGTGATATAAATTGTGTCCAAGAGTTCCTTTTGCTAATTTCAATGTTTTTCTAGCTATGGCTCGTAATTGTTTAAATTTCATTTGATTTTTCAAAGTTTTGTGTTTTTTGTATTTATTAAATGCTCTTTTATAGCTTGTGTTGCGTTTTGGCAATCTTTATTCAACCAGGGAACTATCTTTTTATTTTTACCACCCATCTTTTTTCTAAAACTAGTCATTGCTGCTGAATTTAATACTGAAATAATTTTTTTGAAACATTATTAATATTCAATCGTGAAAATAAATTTTTGGCAGGTAGCGTTTCGATTAACATTTCAACCCTAATAGAAAAATTTTCCCAATTAGCATTTTTCAAGTTCCATCCATCAACAGAGCCTGTTTGCGGAGCAGGAACTACGATTTTAATCGTGATTGGGAAGTGGACGCTACCATACAAGAAGTCTAATGGTTCCTATTGCAAAAATAAGACTAAGTTCAAGGTGCAGATTGACAAGTCAGTGCAACTGAAACTTCCTGTATTGGAATTGAAGCAAGTTGGTGCTTTAGAATTCAGCAAAGCCAAATTAAAATTTTCTAATAAATTATTAAAAAAATTGTCTCGGGAATCAGTCTTGATAGAACCCCAAAGAGTGCTTTTACTATTCATATCTCTTACTAAAACATAAGGCTGTAGTAATTGGGCTAATAATGATTCTAGTTCAATCAAACTAAACTGGTAACTATTAGGTAGATAAATGTTGCATACACATATTTTATATGGCACTTCTACCTGAACCGCAACAGCTTCTATGTCCGTATTTATAATAACATGTCTGAATAGGATAGAATTTTTGACATACATATGTAGCAACTCCTCCACTTGAAAACTGAGTGTTTCTATTTTTATAAACGGCATTGTAATTTTTTAGCTGTCCTTTCTTATTATTATTAAAATTTGTTTCTTGAAGACAAATTATATTTGGTTTTTCTGACTGAATTAATAATTGTAGTTGCTCTAATTGAGGAAAGAATCCATTTATGTTCCACTGCAAAATCATAATATTTTTTTTAAAATAAATTAGCTTTCCATGCCTAGAAGGTCTGGTCGAGTTTTCATTTTATTGATTATTCTTATGAAAAGATTTTTTACCGTTCGATTTTCAGCTTGTGAATATATTAACCTTCAGTGAAATTAATATATTAATTTTTTATAACTTCATAAATGTTATTTTGACCATATGTTTCTGCTATCAAACTTAAAATGGTGTCATGATCTATTTTAATGTTTAAAGAGGTGTTAGATAAAATTTTCTGAATTTCATTCATGACATCGTGGGTTTTGTCTTCACTGGGGGATCTTGATCGGTTCTTGTTTCTTAAGTTTTTGTTTTCTGGTTTACCACGAGTTACACTTCTGTCCGCTAATTTTTCTAAACATATTTGATTTATATTTAAAAATTTAGAATTTTCCAATAAGTTACTTGAATTTTGTAGTGGGATACTTTGATCTATTTCGAATTTTGAATGTTCTAATAAATTGCTCGAATTCGGTGATTCTGAACATAAAGATTCCGTTTTTCTAATCTTACAAAATTCATTGGAATCTGTTTGGATTGAGTTCGAACTGGACAATGATCTTTTGTTATTTTCTTTACTATCTTCCATATTATTCTCACATTTTGAACTTATGTGCCCTATATCTCCACATAAAAAACATTTAATTTCATCCTCGCTTAGTATAACACGGAACATTTCTCCTTCAAATTCTATTAGTATGTTAGAGGGAAATTCTGACGACTGTTCAGGTTTGATGAAAACATGTCTACGAAAACTTAAAATATGTTCATAACCTTCATGTTTTATGCCGGCTCTCAAATAATGATAATATTATAATTATAATAATCAAATAATAATACAGGGGAAAGTAAACTTAAACTATGTTCTTTTAATTTATTTTTTATCACTTGATGTGGAATGAAAGGTGGACAACTCGAAAAAATAATATTTTTAGGCCAAATTAATTTTCCAACTCCTACTACATATTTGATGATAGGTATGTTTTCCAAAGCTGGGAAAAATAATCCTTGTTCTTTTTTAGGTGTGAGTGTTGTTTTAGCCAGATTTGCCCATGTTTTGGAAGTTGATGTATCGTTTGATGCCATGCTGTTACAGGTTAGGATAATATCTAAGCTTCCCAACTAGTATTCACCAAATTAATTGATGATAATATTATATAATTAATAAAATCAAAGTAACTCCTACCTCACAGACTTCTTTTTAATTTATATCAATAAATTTAACTTCAATTTTAACAACTTATATCTATTTGAACCAAGGAATTCGTGCGTCCAACTTACTAGCCCGAACGTCGTTATATTTACTGAACATAAATTTTATGTAATTTTAAAATTAAAATTAATAGTATTATTTTTGAAAGCTATTTTTTTTAAAATAATTATAATTTATTATATTTTCAATCTAAGGCTTCTGCACTAACTGAATTTTTTTTTCTTGGTTCGGGTCGCATAGGGAAAATATAGTCACATGATTTTAAAACGTTAATGGGAAAATGTTCACATAAATTACAATAACTAACTGATATGCAAGAACACTGCAGATCAATTTTTTGGATTATTCACTCTTATAATTCCTGATACTGATATATTTTATGGGTATAATTTGACATTTAGTTTATTACATCTTATGTTTTTTTTTTTAAAGATTTGTATTCGGCGGCTACTGCAATATATGTTAACTTGGTGAACAAAGCTGACTTTGTGAAGTGACCCTTACTGGTTATTAACTTCATTTATATTAGAAATAAATAAATAAGCATGATGGTATCAAAGGATCAATTAGGATTGATAAATTATTTGCTTCTTCTATTGGAAATTAAATATTTATTGATATTTACAGCTGTACATCAATATATATCTAGTAAATTTGAGCAAAATGATTATAATGACGTGTAAATCATGACATCTAAACTAGAAGGTCTCTTGGCCATCTTCTTTTCAGACGCTTCGGTGGGTTATCAGGTATCGAATAAGAAGCAAGTTGAGAGACTAATGGATTTGTGTGGGAGTGCAGTTTACTATGAAAGGATCTGGTTTAGGCTAAATCAGCAACATATGAAACATTGAGGTATTTATGGATAAGTTTATTCGTGACAAAGTAAGGAGCAATAAGGATTTTTCGAAGGCTTTCGGATTGTAAGGAATGGATTCGAGAAGAATTGGATGGTTTAGTGGAGCCCCGAAGCTCCATATAGGTCTAATTACTGTCATGTAAATGAGTCTTTTGTAATTTATTGAAAGCTTTAATCGTTTGTCTAGTAAATATTGGAGTAGTCTGTAACGACGGGCCGTTTCTTGCCCTTTTAGTCTTGTATGTGGATTCCAAATGAGACGTTTGACCAAATGGAGTCCCAGGTAGCGGATCTGTTCAACAGGGATTAGAGGAATATCATTAAAGGATACTGTAGGACAGGAAGTCGTAGGTTTACGACGAAGGGTAAAGGTTATTTGATGGGATTTATTTTGATTCTCCATTTTTAACACCATTCTTGAAGGTTTATGATATAGGAAGAAAAATTCTAAAATAATTATTTACGAATCATTTGAAACATTAAAATCGTTCAAAACCAATTCAGAGTTTTGTTTTAATGATTTAGATGTATATTTTCAATAGTCCCATTTTATATTTGTTTTCAGTCTATTTAAAAAAAAAAAAAAACTAATATATTATATATAGTTTATATAGTATAGAGAAATGCTGATGTGATGTTTGATTTTTTTTTTTTTTTTCTTGTGAATTTATAGAAAATTCAAATGACTCGTCGGAACAAAACAACAACACAACATTAGTTTTTAATTACTTTTACTTTTCATTCATTTTTTAAATATTAAACTTACAATAATCACTAATTATAAAAGCTGTTACTATTTTATCAACAATCCATCAATAAAACATAAGTGTAGTGCATTTTTATTATCACAATATCTTCAAGTAAAAACAGGAGGAAAAACTAAACTTAGAAATTTCATAATTCCTCCAGGTTGTTTGATCATTGGGTCCATGCGTGGAGGAATGTGGACTACCACAAAAGGGTACCCATTGGAAACCCTTTCTTCGTAATAGTATGGGTACATTGGAATACCTGTGTCCATGAAACTTCCTTGTTCAACATCTATGTTAACTCCACCTGGTATATTTTGGCCCTGAATGACTATTCTAGTTGGTTGAGCTGATATACCTTCTCCTTTGGAGTTACAATTACAAACTTGCGAATTTCCTCCCTCTATTCCATTCTTCTGCGGATAATAATCTTCCGGTGGGGTTTCATTTCTTTTCGGAGAAGCATCTACCGTTGCTGCTCCCTGTGAGGAAACGCCACTCGTTCCTTCTGTCTGTGTTTTCCCTCCTTGCGGAGAACCTCCATCCGTTCCTCTGGTCTGCGGAGAATCTCCTTTCGTACCCCCTGCCTGCGTTTCTTCTGTTTTCGGAGAAGCATCTACCGTTGCTGCTGCCGGTGGGGAACCGCTACTCGTTGCTTCTGTCTGTGTTTCTCCTCCTTGCGGTGAACCTCCGTCCGTTCCTCCGGTCTGCGGAGAATCTCCATTCGTACCCCCTGCCTGTGTTTCATCTCTTTTCGGAGAAGCTTCTACCATTGCTCTTCCCGATGGGGAATTGCCACTCGTTTCTCCTGTCTTTGTTTCTCCTCCTTGCGGTGAACCTCCATCCGTTCCTCCGGTCTGCGGAGAATCTCCATTCGTACCCCCTGCCTGTGTATCTTCTCTTTTCGGAGAAGTTTCTACCGTTGCTGCTCCCGGTGGGGAATCGCCACTCGTTTCTCCTGTCTGTGTTTCTCCTCCTTGCGGTGAACCTCCATCCGTTCCTCCGGTATGCGGAGAATCTCCATTCGTACCCCCTGCCTGTGTTTCTTCCGTTTTTGGAGAAGCATCTACCGTTGCTGCTCCCGGTGGGGAACCGCTACTCGTTGCTTCTGTCTGTGTTTCTCCTCCTTGCGGAGTACCTTCATCCGTTCCTCCGGTCTGCGGAGAATCACCATTCGTACCCCCTGCCTGTGTTTCCCCTGTTTTCGGAGAAGCATCTACCGTTGCTGCTCCCGGTGGGGAACCGCTACTCGTTGCTTCTGTCTGTGTTTCTCCTCCTTGCGGAGTACCTTCATCCGTCCCTCCGGTCTGCGGAGAATCTCCATTCGTACCCCCTGCCTGTGTTACTTCTGTTTTCGGAGAAGCATCTACCGTTGCTGCTCCCGGTGGGGAACCGCTACTCGTTGCTTCTGTCTGTGTTTCTCCGGTCTGCGGAGAATCTCCATTCGTACCCCCTGCCTCTGTTTCTCCTCCTTGCAGGGTATCGTCCGTCGTTACTTGACCTTTCAGTTCAGCACCTTCCTGAGCTCCCGCTTTCGTATCATCCTCCGCTAGCACTCTGCTGCGTATCAATGTCAAAATGATCAAAGACGATATCTGCAAATCAGGAAATGTAACTGTATATCTACTGTGTGAAAATTTCAGCCGTTAAAAGTTATCATAGTTAAAAGTAATCAATGGAATGAAAGTTTTTTGTTGAATAATTAAGTACTATGTTTGTAGAAAAACTTTCTCAAGTTTAGTTAATATATGAAGGGTGTTAGGTTAGAAGGTAGAATGTACAAAAAAAAACGAAACTGAGGTTCCATCTCCACCTGTAAGCTTTACCTATGTGAGCCTCCATGAGCTAGAAAAAAGATTTTCACATGCTTCGAAATTTCAGAACTCGTCCCCAATGATAAAGAATTTGGACTTTGTAATTTACTTTTGCGATGTACTTAGAACTATGGTTACCGTACATTCCCCCCTTTTTATCCTGACAACCCTCACATGTTGATAAGTATCTTATTATTTTTATATCATTATATAAATAAATTAATAAATACCGTAACCAGGGGTTACTTTGAACAGGTTTTACACATTTGCACTACAGCGCCATCGTTTTTGTGGTAATTATAAACTTTCTTGGACCAAAGGATAGCTACACATTTCAGCTTCAGTTATTTCCCAGCCTCTAAAGAAGGGGCTCATTTGAACACGGATGATTTTCGCCTTAACCCTCCAGTAGTCGCAACCCTAGGACTAACACCAATAGTCGCAACGATCTGACAGATCACCTCTTGAAATTCAATCCTTTTTCTGATGATTTCATCAATTTTATTTTTCTCAATTTACTTTATTTGATTTTTAAAGGAATGCACTTAATAATACACATTAATAATATAAGTAATATAAAAATTATTTATCTAGAATAACGACTTTTAACTATTTTTCTGTTATCACAACTTTTTAACTATTATTTACTTCACTAATTTTATTTATAAAGCTTTGGCAGGCACTTTTTGAATGTTCTAAACATAAATACGTTTTACATTGTTCACAAAAGTATTCAGTTAGCCTTCGTTTTCCACATAATTTACGTCGTCTTATAGAGCCGCGTCTTTCATGACTTGCTTCAGGTGGAGCATCCTCTTTTCTATAATATATCAAACATAAACAAACTCTTACCCAGAAATGAATTATCGGAAATGCATTCCTCATCACTAGATACATCACTTTTGTGCTTAGTATCTGAATGCTCAATTCTTTCTTCAACAACGTCTGTTTCACTTTCAGAATCTGTCTCACCTTCATCAAAATTTTCTATTTCACTATTATTCTCCGTATTACATAGAATGATTTCACGAATCATTTCAATATCGTCTGGGTTTTCTAAATCGAACGTGCGCTTACAATTCATACAATAATGATAGAATAAAAGCTGTCGCGTCAGTAGTCGCAATGAGCCTTATAGATCTTGCCCCGCTAACAGCGGAATAGAAACTAAATAACTAAACAACTAGATAGAATTTTGAGGATTTGACGTCATTAATGCATCTGAGGAATGTTAGTTAAAAGGTACTGAGTCACTTATCTCATTATAAAAATCCTACTCGGAATACTGCGCAAGAAATACCTTTGGTGATCTGTCAGATAGGTTCGTCTACTAGAGGGTTTAAAACGCTACTCTTGGAGTCTTATTTAATTTGTATCAAATTTACGTTTTTTAAAAAAACATTTTTAGATTTTTTTATTTTTGTTTTGAGTAAAACAACATTGATAAAAATTACTTTTAAACAAAATACTTCTCTAAATTCACCAGTTTCGTTAATGAAACATGAATAAGAAAAAACACAAATGTTTATAACCATGGTGATAGCTTTTATTAAAATGTAGCTGTTAAATTATCAACTTACAAACTATTTATTAACATTAACTTGATTTAGTTTGGAGGAAAATTAGGATAGAAACATCCTTATGTAACAAAACCCACAAGGAAAACTTGTTGAATGACAAAATTACTGGGAGCAAAAGAACAAAAGTGCGTATTTAACATACAATTTTCAATTAAAATTTAATTATTTTTGTAAAATTTATTTTACTGTTCTTGGTTTGTTTATTTTACCAGTGCCTGCCTGATAAACTATATTCCTTTTTTTTTTTCATTATCAATACGAAATCAATTTTAATTTTATAATAAAGGCATACGTCTAAAAAAGTTTTAATTATTAATATGGATGAAATTAATTGTTCATATTTTCCAAATAATAAAACTGGCGAAAACAAAATATTTAAAGTAACACCGTCTTCTATAAGTTGTCAACAACTATGTTCAAAATAGCCCTCCATGTTGCCTTTTTTTTTTTTTTTTTGTCTAATAACAGATAAAAAATTAAATAAATGAGTTAGAGACCTGAAAAAAAAGAGCACGTTGCCAGAATAGATTGGTGATCAATGTATTATAGTCCTGTAAAATAAGGCTCCAAAAGTCAGTTCTAGTTCCAGGTGAATCTGAATATGAAGTTTGCTACCACGGCAGACGTCGGCTTCATACCCAAAATTGCAAAAACAGTCCAAAATACTTTTTTTACCTATAACACGAAAACCAAGCTTTTTTTCGAAGAACGTCTTTCACAATTAATTATAGCTGATATTATTACCTACCAAATGAAGAAAAAAAAATAAATCCGAAATCGGACCATTTACCACGAAGATATTGTCTTAAGAAAAAGTGTGGAAATTCGCCAACTGGCGGTCAGTCCCACTACCTCACGAAAACATGTTTGTTGTATATTATTGTCTATAACTCTAAAACTATTTGTCCGATACTTAACTTTTTTTTTCATCTTAAAGCTGATTAAATTTACTATTAGTAGACTATTAAATATGAAGTTTTAATAATGTCTCTTAAAAGCACGCTAAAAAACCCATACTGTTGTAAAATCCACGTTTTTTAGCACATTATTTACTATAGCTTAGAAACTGTTTGGTCCTACTCAAAATTTCATTTTTTTCTTCTCAAATCTGTTTAAATTTACTACGTCGTAAATAACCGGTATTTCGGGCGTTTTTTTTTTTTTTTTTTTTTTTTTTTTTTTTTTTTTTTTTTTTTTTTTTTTTTTTTTTTTTTTTTTTTTTTTTTTTTTTTTTTTTTTTTTTTTTTTTTTTTTTTTTTTTTTTTTTTTTTTTTTTTTTTTTTTTTTTTTTTTTTTTTTTTTTTGCGATTTTGGGTATGAAGCCGACGTTTGCCATAGTAGAAAACTTAATATTCGGATTCACCACCCAAAAAAACATAAAGTTACGTTGAAAATAAAAGTTCGACTGTTTTTTCTTCGGCAAACTCTTACTGGTCCATTTATTACTCATTTGATACAATACTGATGCCGCATAAGGGCTTATGAGCTTTAAGAACGTTTACAAAAACACCTGTTAACACTGATATCATAAAATGACTTTAATGCTTAAATTACATCGGCATTTAGTGCTTAAATGCGTAGAACAAACTGGAGGAGTTTCGTTCGAGAAGGATTTTCCTTTTAAAAGCGCATTTGTTCAAAGTAGCCCCATTTTACTGGTACATTCTTTGTAGAAAATTGCTCATACTTTGAATTTGTACGCGTTTTTTTAAATTACTGATGAGTGTTTTAACATTTGGAACTATTCTTGGAATTCGAAATACTTATAGAAGTGGCAAATAAATTATTAATCCTAACTGTATTAATCCTTCTACACCATCATTCGTAACCTCAATAAAATATTTGACTTTGTTTAGTTAATATTATTAACACGTTTTGAAAAGAGACGTCATACGTTCAATGGTAAGTGAAGCCCAATTAATAGAGGAAGGACAAATTATAAGAGAAAAATAAATGAACAATTCCTAAAGCACAATTTTTGTTTTTAGACTTAACAACTAAAACTAAATATATATTTAAAGAATAATAATATTAAGAATTCCTTAATATAACGTAAGAAACATGCTGAATGAAAAGTATAACGCACCTGAAGCATGCTGACATCCACTACTGACCAAAAATAGAAACAATGATCGATAAAATAATAAACAAACGGTTCGTTAACTTCTTTATTGGTCTCTAACAGTCTCCGCCATATTTTAGGTTACCTGTAGTTTCCGAACGTATAGTTCACGAACGTGTTCTTCCTATTCTATATAAAGTTATATTCGTATGTCATTGAATTCAAGCAGGCAGCATGACATAAGGTAAAGAAATAGTTCTTAATAGCAATCAAACAAAATATACGGTTAGTAGATTAGTTAGTAAAAATTTCTTGAATAATAATTGAAAAGCAAACGTTTCAAAATTCGTGTATGTTCAATTTTGTTTTTGCATACCATTTATGGTGTAATAGATCGTTTTGAGTTAAAAAAAATATATACATAAAATAAATTTAAATGCATACGCATTCCAGGCGTGGAATCTGTGATGAGAAGGACTTCCTAGTACTAGGGCGAAAGTTGTTCCAAAAGATATTTGGTTTTGTGAATGATTGAAAATTGTAGAGACAAAGAAGAGGAATTGTACATAATGTTTGCAGATTCTTTTCGTTTTGATATAAGAAAAAAAAAAAAAAAAAAAAAAAAACCTTGAAAATATTTAAATACCTGTATTTTCAATAAATCATTCTGATCCAAGGTGGACTCTTCCTAAGAATGTAACTATTCAATTAAAAAACATCATGTTCTTGTATTTCTGAAATCCAATCAATAACAATTTGCATTATTTACATTTCACATAATATAAACTTTTCTTCTCTAATTATAACATTTAGGTACTTCTATTGCACATACAACAATAGGCACTGTATCAAAATATTTTATTTCTTATTTCATTGGTAGTGTTCTCTTTTTCATTCCGTCACTCTCTATATATAACCTTCCCATAGATGCACCTCCTAAGCCGAGGACGGGCGCGCGGATCTCAGGGATTAGACCAGTCAATAAGTGCTGAAATGAGGGCCGTAGAGTCCATGGAATATCCGATAATGTTTGACTTCATAGCTTCGTTAGGAATAATTAGATGGTAAACATAATAAAAGTTTCCGCCCCTGGGGGGTGAGCTAACGGTGGGGGGAGAGAATAAGTTCAGTTTTTTTTGGTTTTTCGATAGTATCTCGAAAACGGTTTACTATAGAAAAATATGTTACAAATAAACATAAAAGCTAATTAAATTTCCTATAAAATTAATTATATATACATTTGTCGTAATTCTAACCGTTTACGAGATATACGTTTTGAAAATCTGTGATTTTCGGAAAAAAAACAAATGTCACCTCACTTTTTGTCACACTTTTTATTACGCGCTTTTATTACGTTCCGCAATCGTTTTTTAGAAAAAAAGTCAGAATCAAAATTGTAGAACATTAAATTTACTTTAATTTCATATATAAGTTTTTGGTATTCAAGCAAATGTTTAACAAAAAGTTAGGTAAACTTTTTTTTTTCTAAAATTATCTATTATTAATAACCGTTATAATTTCGACGAATACGTATACAATTTATTTAATAGGAAATTTAGTGAGCTTTAATTATGATTTGTACATTATTTTTGTAGGGTCCACCGTTTTCAAAATATTATCGAAAAACAAAATTAGGACCTTCTCCTCTCCCCCCCACCGTTAGCTCACCCTCCACTGGCGGGGACTTTTAGTATGTTTACCTTCTAACTATTCCTAACTAAGCTGTAAAGTTAAAAATTATCCATGCACTCTACAATGTGTTTATTGACTGGACTAGATACCTTTTGTATGTAATAAGCATATCTGCATTTTTATTTGCTATATATATATATATATATATATATATATATATATATATATATATATATATATATATATATATATATTATATACATGTCAGGAAAGACAAATATGTTAATTATGTATAATTTATAATAGATTTATAAAAAAACTAAATAAAAAATTATGAAATATTAATTTTAAAATAATCAATAGAATTGCATTAAGTAAAATACCATATAACCTACACGAAATTATTCTAAATAATTTGTTCTATGAAAATCGCAAAAATACAGTCATTGCAAATATTGTTGAATGTTTTAAACAAATAAACTGCCTACATATCTCACAATTCAAATGGGGATCCTCGTTTTTTTTTTGTTTGTAAACATGACCTATAATGATGAAAAAAAAAATATGTACAAGAACTAAACAACTAAATAGGTGAAATAATACACAATACAAGTTAAACAATCAGTTTATAAATAATATTTAAATATGTTTTAAGTTATATACAATTGAAGCTATGGTTTGTAGAAAAGGATGGGTTCATTATAGACAAAAAACAGAAACCCCTTTATAGCCACTATATCATAGAGAGGAGGTAGTGGGGGAAGGGAGGTGGGAATTAATAAATAACCCCACTCATTACTTTTCCTTTCCCCACTTTTCTAGTTGCCAGGTGGAATAGTATTTCATTTCCACCCTGTTCCATTCTGAAAGGTGATATTTATTTACCGTCGGCTTTATAATTGCTTTCTCTTGGATATTTTCATATCCAGTTGTCGCGAAAACGGTTTGCATTTCCATGTTTTAAAATTAAATATATTTTTTTATAAAATCCCCCACTTTTAACTGTAATACGTATATAATATGCGTTACTAAGAAGATCTTTTTACTACCAGATAATGTTGTCATCTACACTCAATGATACTAAGAAGTATATAGCAATAACTTTAATCATATATTATTTAAGAAAAAATATATATTTTAAAATAAACAACAAGTGATGCTGTCCTTTTCACATGGGTTAGTAAATTTTACGCAGCATACTTATGGTAACATATAAAAATGTAAATAAATCCCAGCAGGAACCAATAACATTATATAATAATTATTATGATGTCTTAATTTTTATTTATTTCCTTTTTCTTTTTTTAATCACTGATAGGTTTACACTTAACTATATTTATATAACCGTGGAGAAAAAATGTCCTGTCCAGGAGAGGCTGGCTCCACCAACTTCCTCCAGTCTTCTCTGTTTTGTGCAGCCTCCATCCACAGGATATCCCTTGCATCTCTGGCCTAGTGAACGGCCGTTCCGACTTAAAAGTAGAATGAGATTTTTCGTTTCGTTTCACTATTGGAACCAGTTCCAGTTTCGTTCCACGTCTGACTAACCTACTACCAACTTACTATGCAGGTTCGTTCCATCCATTGTTGTGACTTTGGGCTGTCTCTCCTATTTTAAAATTAAAAATTTTAAAGGTACTATAATATTAGAAAGGTTTAAATAGCTAAGTATATTTGTTTAAAAAAAAATGTATTCTTTTTAAATAGTTTTATTTGGAAAATTTATTATTGAAAATTAACATCCAAAAATAGAAGATTTTTAGTTCTATCAACTGAAAGGCGAGTGCGATAATTGCTTAAAACCATCCATGCTTTCGAAAAGATCCTCTCGCGAGTTACTGATGTTGCAACAACCTATCCATTACAAGACTTTTTACATGTTCAGCTTGATTCTGATTCTTGAAAACCTTATTTTTATATCGGAGATCGAGGAACGTGCATTCCGATAGCGTCTTGCTTTGTTCGAAAAAACTAAATCTAAATATAAATTTTAAAAACATCGTTAAGACCATTAATTAATGTTGAACAGACCCTCTACCTAAGACTCCATTTAGACAAACGTCTCCCTTGAAATTCAAGTTCCAGAACTACAAGAAACTGTCCAACGTTAAAGACTGCTCCAACATTTACATGACAAACGTTCAAAGCTTCCAACAAATTACAAAATAGTTATATACATAACAGTAATTTAGCCCATTTGGGCATAAGGGTTAGCCTCAATCCTCCTAATTCTGTCACCAATAAATTTATTCATAAAGATCTTAATGTTCTATATGCTGCTGATTTAGCCCAAATCACACATATATTATAGTGAATCCCATACATACTCGAATCCATTTATCTACCAACTTGTTTCACTCTCAATTCCCGACAATCCTCCGAGGTGCCTGAAAAGAAGATGGTCAAGAGTCCTTCTTATTTAGAACTATTGATATGCCACTAGTGAGTGGTTCATTACACATTATAGGCATGCCATTTTAATCATTTTCCTCAAATTTTAAAAATGTTAACCAGCTTTATTTTTTTAAACATGATACATAAGTCATTAATTTCTGCGCTATATAATAAAACAGTTTTTGGAGATTTGATTAGAATAACAGTTTATGCAAGTTTAAAATTGGAAAGACATAAATATGATTCATAAACAATCGCAAACTTTGTTGACACTCTTGCAAAACAAGCTGAAAAACTTTTAATCAAAGCCTTTTTTGTTGGCGCCGATACAAGAGAACCAACTAAATGACAAGGGTTGACCACATCCACTTTCGTTATATTAGTTTTGTTTATTCATTTTTCTATTTAGGGCATCTTATCGAAAATGATTTGCAATTCGCAATTGTTTAATTATAATAATAGTAATATTATTTTACTGTAATTTAAATTTTTAATTGCTATATTAAATTATTGAATGTCCAGACATTCCAATCCCATATCATAAACCTTCAAGAATGGTGTCGAAAATGGAGAATCAAAATAAATCCCATCAAAAAACTTTTACCCTTCGTTGTAAACCTACGACTTTCTGTCCTACAGTATCCTTAAATGATGTTCCACTAATCCCCGTTTAACAGATCCGCTACCTAGGACTCCATCTAAACAAACGTCTTACTTGGAATCCACATACAAGACTAAAACGACAAGAAACTGCCCGTCGTTTTCGACTACTTCAACATTTACTTGACAAACGTTCAAACCTTCCAATCAATTACAAAAGACTCATTTACATAACAGTAATTAGACCGATTTGGACATACGGAATTGTGCTTTGGGGCTCCACTAAGCAATCCAATTCATCTCGTTTCCAATCCTTACAATCCAAAATCCTTAGAAAAATGCTCAATGCTCCTTACTTTGTCACCAATAAACTTATCCATCAAGATCTTAATGTTCTATATGTTGCTGATTTAACCTACACCAGATACCTATCCTTTCATATTTATCTTCATAATCACTCAAATCCATTAGTATCAAAACTTGCTTCACAATCCATTCCAGATAACCCTCCGAGGCGCCTGAAAAGAAGATGGCCTCGGGACCTTCTAATATAGAACCTTTATTAGTGCTACGGATGGTTAGTTGCTTTAAAAACAATTGACGTGTCATTTTTATCATAATCATCATATTTACTTGATGTATTATATTTGTACATATAACTGTAAATTTCAATAAATGACTAAAAAAAAAAAAAATTATTGAATTCAATATGCATTACTTTCCTTATCCTATTTCTGTGATAACCCTAACGATTCGCGATTTATGGTCACTAGAATGTCATCTTAATAAAAATACATTCAGGGTGAATTTTGCAAACTATTATTTTAAAACTATTTGTTTAAACTATTATTTTATTGCTGATTTGGTAGAGTGAAACGAAAACCACTAATGCAGATTTGAGAATGGGCTATAAATAGTGTGGAGGTGGAAATTTATTACGGTTGGAATGAGTAATTCAAACCAAACTCATGCACTTAAGTAACCAAATAAAGCTTTTTATTGTTATTTTCATTATTATTTTGTATAAATAAAAAATGACTTATTTCGTAATGAATAAAAATTCTAATGTTATTGTTAAAAAATAATAGCGGTAATATTCTTTACTATAAGAAAGAATTTTTATGACAAGCCAAGGAAAGTTGACAAATATTTTTGTTAATAAACATGTTTTATGATTATTTATTTATTAATTTCAAGAGATGACTGTAATATGACCTCTCTATCTCGTATATTTTCTTCTTCTGTCAGTTTATTGGATTAAATACCTGAAAGGTAAAGGAGGAGATGAGATTTAAAAATGCTGAGAGTTGGAGAATGTCGGATAAATTCAATAATGTATTTAATTAATTTTTTGTGAATACATGTGAATTAAAAATAAATATAATAATAATAATTTTTAGTAAAAAACAAAAACCGACTTCGAGATCAAATCCACATGTGGAATAATGAACTAAAAAGTAAAAAATAATATTTTAATTACTTCAAAACAAAGAGCATTAAAGGACACTCAGCGGCATTATCGATACTTATATACTTATTCACAATTTATGATCAGTTATTTTTGGAGTCGGTGCCAACCACAGCGAACAGAATTTGAAAAAATAAAATGTTAATTCGAAAGTTTGTTGGCACCAACTCCAAAAATAACTGATCATAAATTAATAGGTATATAAGTATCGATGAGTCTTTTTTTTTTTTGTTTTCTAAATTATTTTTCGTTAGCAATTTATATTTAGTTATCATGGATAAATGTGTTTATAGTGGAAGGTTTTATAAATGTAATTTCTCATTAACTATTAATTTTCCTAAAAAAGCGCGGAGTTAATTTCATTCAATTAACTTAAAACCGGAATCTTTCAAACATTCGTGTTTTTCCTTAATTTACATTAAAAAATATTTTTTTTAAAATTGTGCCAGAATCTTTTCGATATAATTAACTCGAGATATAAAATAAATTAGTTAATAATTAAGTAAAGCTATTTAACTTTTTTACTCGGCTTCCAAGGCCCATTAGTTGTAGTGGCAAAATACGTGTCTAATATTTTGACCTGGAACCTCCAAAAAAATTTCCAGCAAAATCCGTGAGGGGCAGAGTGTGTCCTACTATTCGAGAGGTCGTTATTTCAGGGAAGAAGTAGAAGAATGGAATCTCTCTCTGAAAAGTTTGAACGGTGCACACATTCGCTCTATCGTCGCTGCGCACAATAATAATCTTTCTGTTCTTTATTTGTGAACTCAGTGAAATGCTAAAGAGTTGACAAAATATTTTTGTTTAAGAGAGAAATAATAAATATTCAAATATTAACAAAAAATGAATCTATTATATATAAACAGCTTATTACACAAAGGGGTAATTTAAAAAAAAAAATGGAAAGCCTGGAATTTTTCGGTCAACTCAATCTAATTATTTGATAATAAAATCCTAAGGTCTCGATCACTTCTTCTAAAACATTATTAACACCGGTTGTGACAGGAAAGAAAGGTCCTTCGGTCCGGTGAATAATCGCGGCAATTGAAAAATCAGATCAAACATGGAAATGAAACAGCTGTTTGCTGAACCCGAAATCGTTTCTATGGGATCAAAGTTGGAAGGTTGTGGTGGCAGGTTGGTTGGAGACCATGGCTCAGGTGGCAATACAACGTCCAGGATGACCTAAGAAGACTGGGAGAAGATGGTTGGAGGAGGAAGGCGGAAGATTAGGAGGAATAATAATAACTTTAACTGAAAATTAATTTTTTTTTTTTTTTAATATTTTTCAATTAGTATTTATTTCTATTACCATGACTCAATTTCTATAATAATTATATTTTTCTTTTTTTTTTTTTAATACGGCAGCTATGCCAGTATTATATTGTAAATTATAATCATGGTCTACGGGCAATGACATCACAGTATCTTTTTTAATTTTCACACATATCCAATATTTTTAAATCTAGTTTCACCAAAGAAACATTCAACTAAGTGACCGATCAGCTGCATCTCCCCCTTGTATGTTAGACAGATGGATGTACTATGGTCGTTTAGTCTGTTTAGTTAATCCTGCAAATTTGCATATGGCAATCCGATCCACGCTGCCCATTAGCCTTAATCTGCATAAGAACCTCTTGACGGCCTTAGTCCAGTCGAGTATTGATTTTTTTTTTTTTTTATTTGATAATACTGTGGTATTAACTTTCTTTTTTTTTTTTATAAGTATTAAGTTAGATTATTAAGTTAGATTAATTTATCATCTTTTAAACTATTATTTGCACTTAAAAGACAAGACTAGTTTAAAAGACTACTCGTCATTTCTGAGAACTCCAAGGTTCAAAGCTTCCAATTACAAAAAAGCTTATTTACTTGTCAGTAATTATACTTAATTAGACTTATTGAGTTGAGCTTTGGGGCTCCAATAAACCTTCCGATCCTTCTCATATACAATCCAAAATTCTCAGTGCTCCTCATTCTCTAAAAAACAAATTTATCTATAAAGATCCTAATGTTCCATATGTTGCTGATTTTGCCCAAACCAGAAACCTTCCCTTCCATGACAAACTAAATACTCACTGAAATCCACTAGTCTCCCAACTTGCTTCACGATTAATTCCCGATAATCCTCCGATGTGCCAAGAAGAAAAAAAAAATTTTAGAGATAAAAACAAAACCGACTTCAAGATTAAACCTACATACACAAACTTGAACTAAAAAATAAAAAATAATATTTTAATTGCTTCAAACCAAAATTGCTTCAAAACAAAAACCATTAAATGAAAATCAATAAAATTATCGATACTTATATACCTATTCACAATTTATGACCAGTTATGTTTGAAGTCGGTGCCAGCCAAGAAGGGCAGTTTAATCCTGCCTTTACAAAAAACTTTCGAATGGCAGGAGAAAGCGGTGTGGCGGTGATGAAACAGTGGGAGGATCTTTACGATTACAATTTCTTTTCAAATTCTGTTTGTTTTGGTTGGCACCGACTCCAAAAATAACTGATCATAAATTGTGAATAGGTATATAAGTATCGATAATTTCATTGATTTTCATTTAGTGGTTTTTGTTTTGAAGCAATTAAAATATATTATTTTTTTATTTTTTAGTTAAGTTTGTGTATGTAGGTTTAATCTTGAAGTCGGTTTTGTTTTTTTCTCTAAAAATTATTTTTATTTTTCACTTTTTAGTGGTGAGTGTATTTTTCTTTATATAGTCAATTCTCTATCTTCAAGCTACCCTGAAAAGTAGTTCGAGTTACTGAACAAAGACTTGTCGAGGTTATCATTCCACTTACCTTCATGTAATTTGGAAAGTGCTGCGTTGATTTTAAAATATTTTTTATAGGACTACCTCTGTATGCCCTACCGGTCTAGAAAAGAATCATAAAAATTGATTAAGAATTGACGGAGGTTCTCAACTCATCTGATTTTTTTTTTTTTTTTTTTTTTTTTTTTTTTTTTTTTTTTTTTTTTTTTTTTTTTTTTTTTTTTTTTTTTTTTTTTTTTTTTTTTTTGTTGTTACTCGAATATTCCGTTTTACCTTCTAATGTAAAACTTTTATTGAAGTGCTACTAGTGAGTAGTTCTTTACATGTTATTGATACGTTATTGTAATCATTTTCCTCAAATTTACTAATTGTATATAATGTATAAAGTATGTTAATATATATATATTTAGTTAAAAAGAAAAATATTTACATGATACTTTTTTTTTTTATTTAGCAGTTGGTATTAGCCTGCCTAAAAACCCGAATACCTTTGAAACAGAAACCTATATTCGCTGGTTGTAATCCTGAAAACGTTTATCAGGGAAAAGTCATGCATTGTTCCCTATCGTGTTTTTCTCTTTAGGATTCATCGGAGTGGTTCTTAAAAACGAAGTATTGTTTTTTCTGTTAAAATCTTCGATACCATAGATTTGTTAATTTAACATTTTAATTTCAGTGTCAAGACCTTTCTGTATTGTTAAATAAATTTTGATATTGAGAAGTGGGCAAAGGATTTTTACTCAAAGCGCAAAATTTGGCGGAGGATCAACTTCAGGGCCTGAAGATTCTCCCAGGGCAATAATCCCTATAAATTGAATACCTGTAAATTGGAGGAAAACCAGGCGGTTGGGTGTGATTACTAACTACATCACTTTCTTATTAACCTTTAGGGTAACCCAATTTTTCTGCCTTAGTTGGCGTACATATAAACATTAGGCCCCAACAAATAAACAGACTAACGTTTTTATTTAATTTTTTTCAGTTAAAAAATAAAATTTTTAAATTGTTTTTTTCTTTACCTTTTTACCTTACTTTTACTTTACCTACCTTTTTTATTTACCTTTTTTTTTATATACTACCTGTTTCGTTTAGATCAGCAAATTTTATTTTTTATTTCATTGAAATTAATGTCCTTATGTACTCCAACCTGGTCAGGAAGGACAGGTTATCCTATAAGTTACCAAGAGTGGGAAGATCAAAATTTATTCTTTGGTTCAATATAAGGTTCAATCAGGTGGGATTCAAATCTCCGTAAGGCCTTTTATATAGGGCTATAGGGCGCTCTGAAACCCTCCCCCAACGTGCTCGGTCATCGATATCTTTTAACCTATTTTTTTTTTTACTTGTATATTTTTTAACGATTTTTTTTATCAATTTTATTTTGAATTCCTTGTCAACATTTCTATAAAATGTAAGGTCCCCGAATCAAGTGACAGTTTCTCAGATGCAAAGGCTCCTAAATTCGAGCTATGCCCCAGTTCCAACTTCAGAATGTTTACCCCCAGTAGTAGTGTGGTAAAGTTTGGAGTGTTGAGTACGTAAACTAAGTTCGTATCCATGCAAAATTAAGTTTCTTTAGTCAGTACGTAGTTTTCTAGCAAGGCCTTTTTTTAATTATTTTTTTATATACTACTAAGAAATAAATCACTGCTACTTGGAAACCCCATTGCTTCATTATTATTAATAAAGACCACCTTGGTCTATTAAACTTTTTTTTTTCCTTTTTTTTATTTAAATCTTTTTATTGATTTTTTAAACTTTATATTACATATACATCTAGTAAGTGTGTGGGAAGTGAATATTTTTAAAAAATGTATTCTATAGATTAAACCTTAAACCATTAATTAAGTTTCCGACAATACAATAATATATTAATATGGGTATATATATATTTAAAATATTGTTGCTTTGTAAACATTACTTCAAAAACAGAACTCCAATCTTCTCAGAAGGCATTGAAGTGAAAATTGATATAGCCTTTGTGTGTGCAATGAAAACGTGGATGGTTCCTACCTGCCTTGATTTCAATTTGTGTGGATCTTTTTTTTTTTTTTTTTTTTTTTTTTTTTTTTTTTTAATTTTCACTTGGAGATTTTGTTTTTTTATCCAAACTCATATTCCTCTGCAATTTTTTTAAGTCATCAAACCAATTTTCTTTTGTCACTTTTCTAAACCGGTTTACTTTTTTTATTTAAAAAAAAAAAAAAAAAAAAAAAAAAAATGGGAAAAGTCAGATTTTGTTCATCACTAGCATTCATTATATATACTACTTCACGAATAACCTAAAAATTACTATGAGCAAAATTTAAAATAAAGTTTGCCGATTATCGTTTCGAGATTATTCAATATTTTGGATGTAACCTGTACCATGATTGATCTTGGCTTCTATAATAGTAAGATCTAACTGTTTCTTAGGCCAATGGTAAGGATTTCTAAAATAAAATCTAACTCAACCATATGGTTTCTCTTCACCCATAGGTCCTTCCCTGACTTATGATAGAATGAATGACTATCAGTATTAGGCGGAATCAAACATGAAATCGGAAGAGAGTAGTCCAATGCATTGCCCACTGAGTACATTATCCCACTTCCTGATATTCTGGTTAATTAAAAAATAAAAGTTAAGGCGTGTTTTGTTTGCAAAGTATCTTAATACGTTTAGCGTGATGGTACGAAAGCGTTTAACATAACTCTTCGAAACAAAAAAAAATTTAAATAGAAATTAAACAATGAGGAAACAAGTTTATCCCTTATATATTACGTTTTTACAAGCCGAACGTATTACGTTTCGTCGCTAGGAAATTGTTTTTTAAATATATAAAAAAATTATAAAATAAATTGTAATTGATACACCCCAAATATTATTTTATTCGGAATTGTATTTGCATGTTTATTTTCTTAACGTAAATTAAAAACCTACATCCGTTTTCCTTTTTCGACTCGTTTCCTAATAAAATGCATACATTCCAAAATATTATATTAAACAATTTAAAAATTTAAGTATTTTAAGAATACAAAATATTCTAAAATTGCCCATGAATGTAAAATCACATTTTTTTTTTTTTTTTTTTAATGCAACCCTGCTTTGAATATATATATACATTTTGTATCCGCATTTTCCTTAAAAAAAGTTTTAGGTTTTTTCCGTTAGTAAATGCAATGATACAAATTAATATCCATTATTTACTTGCAATTAGTAAACAAATTGTTATTGAATAAAATATTATTTTGTTTTATATATTTATACAATTTATTTTATTTATTTATTTATTAAGACCTCAGCGTTGGATTTTCTTTCAGCTGTTTTATTGCTTTTTTATATTCTTTATTGCTTGGCCAAATATGTTAATTTGTTATACCAATTTTGTTCATTATGGTAAATACCTTTTGACCAGTAGTCATCGCTAGTGTGTTGAGAATTATTAAGGTGCAAAGAAACTTTTAATATCTAAGAATGCTAGAAAAGAAATTCTCTGAATATGTTCATTATTCAAAAGATCTAAAGAGCGTGATTCCATACGCTTTTAAAATATATGTGTAGAGATTAAGATGGATAGGCGAAAGAGTACAAAATCATTGTTAATTGAATACTTGAAATTTACAATTCGTTCTTATCACAGATGGACGTATTATGTAACGACTAAATTTAAAAATAATAATATTAAATAATACTCAATACTCACTGATTTTTTTTAAACTATTTTTTTATGCATACTTTTAAATATACATGCAAAAAAACATTTTTCTCTCTATAAGAATCGTTAATTTAATTCCTTATTTTTATGTTTCTGCTATATCACTTACAGTCATCATAAGATCTGCAAACATATATACAAAGTAGGAGATTATTAAAAAAAAAAAAAAATTGAAACAAGAAATGATGAAAGATAAATAAATTTTTTAAAAGTTCGGGTTTAAAAACAATAAACTTTAATGTAGGATTAATTTGTTAAAATAATCTTTGTTGACTATTAACGTATTATATACTGTTATTTTTTTCCGTCCTTTATGTTTTATTTTATCAACATGTACTGTAATATACTTTATCAACTTTATTTATCTTTATATCTGAACTTTTGTAATTCTTATTTGTAATATTTTTTTTTCTTTTTTATATTGTCTTATTTTTTACTTTCACAGTTTTTCTTGTAGTCTAATAGTGGCTTTCGTTGTTATGGCTGAAACGTTTGTATATAAAGTTTTTGTTAGGAATCAAAACTTTTGTATATTAATATACCGTTAAATATTCAACACTCCAGTTCAAAAGGGTTTTATTGAGAAGTTTTATAAGTAAAACCAACAATATTCTGAGTTATCGTCGGTTTTAATTTTAATGTTTCTAATTTTTTCTTATTATTTGTGCATGTAAATAAAAGTGCCTCACAAACCATAGTACTAATACAATTTTCGATCAATTTTTCGGCATATATTTGTTATATTACGGCGTAATAATTGTTCATGGGTATTTTCCTTATATTATAAAGCTTAAGGAAATTATACTAAATAATCGGATTAATCAAGAAGTAGATCTTTCCGTTTTAGCCCTGATCGCGGTATCGTTTGGTGGGGCACAAGTCATTAGGCTGAGTGGGTGGAACCTGGGACCTTTACCGCCCGCCGTTAACGATATCAATGCTCCTTTTATTTTACACTAGAAAGGAAAAAGCAGGGTTTGTTCTATTTGAGAGATTAGTTGAGGTTCTTATTGCCCAGATAAAACTTTATATAAATGCAGATTGCATTAGTTTAAAAAGATGGCCATTGGACTGGATTACCTGGCCCTTCAATGATTGAATAATATATACATTTTGTTTTTTAATTATTTATTGAAATTTACAACTGTATATACAAATATAATACATCAAGTAAATATGATGATAATGATAAAAATGACACGTCACTTTTTTTAAAGCAACTACCCATTGGTAGCACTTATAAAGGTTCTATATAATTAAGCACTATATTAGTAGGTCCCGAGGCCTTCTTCTTTTCAGGCGCCTCGGAGGGTTATCTGGAATGGAGTGTGAAGCAAGTTGAGAAACTAACGGATTTGAGTGATTATGGAACTTAGTATGAAAGGATAGGTATCTGGTGTAGGTTAAATCAGCAACATATAGAACATTAAGATCTTTATGGATAAGTTTATTGGTGACAAAGTAAGGTGCATTGAGGATTTTTCGAAGGATTTTAGATTGTAAGGATTGGATACGAGATGAGTTGGATGGTTTAGTGGAGTCCCAAAGCTCCGTATGTCCAAATCGGTCTAATTACTGATATGTAAATGATTCTTTTGTAATTAAGTGGAAGGTTTGAACGTTTGTCAAGTAAATGTTGAAGTAGTCGAAAACGACGGGCAGTTTCTTGTCGTGTTAGTCTTGTAAGTGGATTCGAAGTAAGACGTTTGTCCAGATGGAGTCCTAGGTAGTGGGTCTGTTCAACAGGAATTAGTGGAACATCATTAAAGGATACTGTAGGGCAGGATGTCGTAGGTTTACGACGAAGGGTAAAGGTTATTTGATAAGATTTATTTTGATTCTCCATTTTTGACACCATTCTTGAATGTTTATGATATGAAATTGGAGTGTCTGGGAGGCAATGAAAGGATCATTGTTTACTGATAACACACAAGTGTCATCAGCATACTTGGTGAGGATGGTGCTAGGATTTGTCGGGATGTCAGCTGTATACACCGTGTAGAGGATTGAACCTAGGATACTTCCTTGAGGAACACCTGCAGATTGGGAAAAGAGAGAGGAATAGGAAAAGTTATGATTAACTTTAAAAGTTCTATCACTGAGGTATGAGCGGAGAATACGGAAATATGTAGAAGGTAGGAATTTACGGAGTTTGTAAAGAAATCCCGAGTGCCAGACTCGGTCAAAAGCTTGTTCTATATCAAGAAAGGCTCCTGTGCAGTACATTCCGCGCTCCAATGTTGAGGAGACAACGTCCACCATACGATGGCATTGCTGGATTGTGTATTGTGATGTTCGGAATCCAAACTGGTGTTCTAGGATTACATGATGGGAATCTAGGATAGGATACCAGCGTTTTAAGATGAGTTTTTCTAGGATTTTACCCATAATTGGCAAGAGGGAAATAGGACGATATGAGGAAGGGTGTTCCGGTGGCTTTTTGGGTTTGGGTATCATTTTGACTATGGATTATTTCCAAGAATCAGGAAAATATGTGATTAAATAACATAAACATAAAATTACATATATTTATAGGTAACTCATTTGACAATTAAAAGTTTTTGTAACTCAATTAATATTACTATTTAAATTAATTTAAAGGATTTATTTTTAATTTAATTTAAGTTTACGAAATAAAAGAAATTATAGTTTAAAAAAATATTTAGAAAACAGGCTTTTATAGCAAACCTAACTAAAAAGCTAAGTGTGGTGAACAAGTTGTAACAGTCAGACCTTTTAATTTTTTGAGTTCAAGGTTCGAAGCTAATTTCCCTGTATTATTCGTGATTTGTTTGCATTTTTAACAGTTTATCCGAAATCAACTAAAATTTTTGTTTTTTGACATATATGAGAGTAGAAATGGGCAAATTTTTGCTTTAAAAATCCTATCTTGCACAAAATCTAATGATGTACAACATTTATTATACATATACTATTTTTTGATTGAATTAGCCATTTCTGCGTTATAGACTCTTAAACATGACCAAAACTAGCTTTTTAAAGTTGGAAAAATTCTTGGATGTTTGACAATCGATTGTGGCTAAACGCCTGAATCAAATGCAGCTTAAGACGCACAATTTAATAAACTTTAAATTTTTAAATAAAACATTTTTCGATTGAAAGCATTTTTCTATATATTTTTTTCAAAATCTGAAAAAAAAGTTTATTGTATATATTAAAATTTATTATCTTGGGGTTTTATATTCAGTATACTTCTTGAGTGAGAAAAGGTAGACAAACAGAGGACTTGAGTATTTGATACGGCTTGATTCAAGTTGGGCTCTAGATAAAGAAGTCCGTAGGAGTTAAGTGCCCTAGAACGAAGTTGTTCCGCTTCGGGGAGTGCTCTCCCGTCTTCTGTGCGGCTGAATTTCATCGGTTGTACCTCAAGCATTATTGTGGTCCATCAATGAAACACCTGCTTGAAATCTAAGAAGCACTTGAGTGCCTAAGTGCTTTAATTAGGCTTTTGGTAATACAATAATTTAATATAGGGCTGTTATCATATTTAATATATTTTTTAATACCGATATTCTCATAGCCAAGCCAGTTTATAATACAATGCTATTCAATTTTTTATTTATTTATTTTTTTACTGTTTATATTATATGTTGAATAAGAGTCTCGAGGTTCAGTGAATAAACTATCTTATGGCCTTTTGAGACTATGTTGTTCTTATAAACATGACCCACAGTGGAATAAAACAGGTTACCATAAAATTAATTTAATTAATCAGGCAATTTTAAGAATAAATCTATCAACAATATAAATAAAAATTCTTTTGAGTGAACCTCAACTGATTCAAAACTATAAATTCCTCTTAGATAGCAATAATAATACCAGTGTGCTGTTATTATACTATTGATATGTTAATTCATAATTTGTTTGTTATAATTATATTTTTTTTGTATTAGTGCATTAAATTTTAAATTTATAATTTTTTTCTTAACCTATGTATTTTTTTTTTCTATTTCAGGTAAGTACGAATTGTATCATTAACCTGGAAAGATGAGTTGTTATAAGTAAGTTTCTTTATTATATTAAATTATGTAGAAGCATCAATATATACAGAAACTTCATTTATTTTTTTTAATCATATATTTATTTGTTAATGATATTTATTTTTTAAACTTAAATAGCTCTCAATATTTACAACATTATAATTAAAGGCCGGATTTCGTTCAGTAAAAATTTTAAAACCGAGCAATAAAAATTGGATTTCAATACTGTAAAAGATATTATATGATACGAAAATCGTATCTTCCAACTCTGATCCTCAAACTACTAAATCCTTCGAAAAATTTTCAATTCCTTGTTATGTCACTAATAAACTTATCTAAATGATCTTAATGCTCCACATGTTGCTGATTTAGCCAAAATCAGATACACATCCTTTCATAATAAACTTCAAAACCATTCGAATCCACTTGTCTCTTAACATACTTCCTATTCTATTCCTGAGAACCATCAAAAGTGTCTGAAAAAAAAAGAAAAGAAAAAGATCGTTCCAGGGAACGTCTAATATAAAACTTTTATGGCAGTCATACAGTAAATTTCACCAAGTTTGTTAGAATTATAGTTGTTTATATTTAAATTGATAGCGAAGTTTGAATGATGTATCTTATCATTATAGTTTTATATGTTCTCATATGTTGTTTATATTTCTCTTTTTCCTTATGTATATAATGTTAATCGTTATTTTTTTTTGTGTATATACTTGTTAATCTATTTTAAATTTAATTTCTATTTGCTCTATTTGCATATATTTCTTATATCTATTAACCCTTAAGTCCGCGCTCGTGGATTAACATAAGCAGCCCGTTGGCGCACTTCATGCCAATGTAGGTTTTCTCGACATTTTTAATGCAAAAATGAGTTTCAGTGTAAAATTAATTTTTTAAATTATGAAACTTACTATATTTAATGTTTTTTTAATCCTCTTGTAATTATTTAATATTAACTAAATTAATGTTAATAAAACTTTAATATTTATTTCAAACTGTGGAGTAACAAAATAAAACGGTGCAGATTTTTTCTTATTTCTCTGAAAGAAATTATGTACCTAGGTCAGAAATTATTCTATTTTGGTTACACATCGGGTTTATCTTTTTGTCATGTGTCCTTTACCTGGCTCCTTTTCTTTAACTCCGGTTTTTGCACCTGGCTAATCCGCACCTTTTTGGGACCAGAATAATAATAATAATCCTCACTACCAGTTTCTTACCTTTCACCCAGCAATTACAGGAACAATAAAACTCCGCAATCTTATTGCAAACACTTTATTTTACAAACCAATCAGATTATAATATTTTAACAAGAATAATTCACAAAGCTATGATTCCTCTGATTTATCATTTTTATTACATTTCAAACACACCTGTTTTATTAATTTGATTGATATTTAAATGATTATTACAAACAAAGTTAGAACAGTAACTGCACTTCTTCGTTGTTCTAGTTTTTTTTTTTTTTTTTTTTTTTACCACATACCAAACATCGCCCTTTTCTTCCAGGGGGCCAGCCGCTTCTATACTCCTTTTCTTTAGCGGGTATCCTAATATTTCGAGCGTTCCTCGAATGTCGGCTGGCAACGTAAAAATATCGGCAAATGAACCTTCAGGCAGCTTACCACAATAAAGCTCAAAATTCGATGTATAAAAACTATACTAATCAAAATTAGTAGAAAATTAATAGAAAAAGAAAAACAATTTATTCCCATTCTTGCTCATCAACTTCAACATAAAAATAAAAATTTAAAATTTACTTAGTCATAATACCGCGCGATGAGTTACGAAGTGCGCCTAATCGAACGGATGTAGAAAATAGTTATAGCTTATGTAAAGAAGCTTTTAATATTACACCAAAACAATTCACAAGAGTCCCAATAGTATACTGGGAGGGTACCTTGAAGGAAAATCCGATAGGTTAACCCTCCTCTCTACAGGTAGCCAAATATTAGAAATGTGTTTGCCCGAATTTAACTCTTATCAGACTATAGTACTTCATTATGCTTTTAAACTAATCCTAGAGAACTTTTTTTTATGTAACGTTTTATTTTTTTCACATTCATTTGAACACTTCTAGCTCTGTTGGTGTTGCTCGGATCGAGGATTTGCCGATATTTTAGTTATCACTAATTAAATGGAGAATATTTTTTGTTATATAACATTTGTCACTAGGACCTACTCTTTAGCTATTTTAGTTTCAATGAAATAAAGTCAAGTATGGAACCTTTATTTTTAATTGTAGCGACTTTTTTGACATGTTCCTCGGGTCGGTTTTAAAGTAACGTTTTTTTTTCATCCTCAAATGTGTAACGTTTTTTTCACACCAAAAAATGTAAAATTGTGACTCGCTTTAGTCCTAGTGGTATTAGGTAATGAGATTGAAAATTTGACGACAATTTTCTTATCAGAAATTTTAAATATAATTTCTATATGCTTTGTCATTTTTTTTTTTTTTTTTATAACATTTATTTATATGCTGATGACCAGGTAGTCATGGCACAAGATGAATTTGATATTGCATTCATGCAAAATTAACCGAACAGTATGAGAGATGGGGCCTAAAAATAATCTATGAAAAGACAAAATATATGTCAACAGAAAACGATGAGGTAAGTGACCCAGTTCGAACAAAGTTAAGTAGGGTCAACCAATTCTGTCATTCTATTCTCAAAATCAATGGGAGAGCGAGAGAACAAGTAAATAAAAGAATAACAGGTGGGCGGAAGGCTATCGGAATGTGAAATTCAGTCCTCTGGAGCGCCAACATATGTGCCAATGTCAAAAAAATAATATATAAGGCCCTGGTTGAAAGTATAATGCTATACAGCTCAGAAACATGGCCTCTAGAAAAAATGTGAGGCAAAAGATTTCTGGCTGTGGAGATGGATTTTTGGAGGAGATCAGCAAGAATCTCATGGATTCAACGAATCCAGAATGAGATGATAAGAAAAAAATGGAAGGTAAGAGAAATATTCTGGAGGAAATGGAGGGAAGGAGACTGAGAAGGTTCGGCAATATTAAAAGAATGGAGATAGAAAAATCCCCAAAATTGCTTATGAATGGGGAGCAGGAGGGAGGAGAGGTAGGCCTCGCATCAGGTGGAGAGATGTGGCTGAAAGTATAGTGCGGTTGGAGCTAACGGAAGAAGAAGGTGATGGGCAGATAGGAATAGAGGAACCGGCTGAGGGAAGTGTTTGGTTGAAGGAAACTTCGATAGCCAAGAAAAATCCTTTCAAAGAAGATAACATTTGTCACTAGACCCTGTTTTTTCACCTTCTAAAATGCAACGTTTTGTCTCGCTCTAGCTCTATTGAGTTTTTTTTTAGTTCTTCTATTTAAAAAAAAATATTTTTTACGTTCTATATGTTGCTAATTGAGCCGAAACCAAATAATCTATCCTATCGTAAGTAAATCCATAATTGTTCAACTCCACTAGTCTCTTAACTTGCTTCTCAGTCCATTCCTAACAACCCTTCGTGGTGTCTGAAAAGAAGTTGGCCATGGGACCTTCTCCTATAGAACTTTTGAATTGAAGTGCTCCTAGTTGGCAGTTGCTTAACAAGCAATTTTCATCTTGTTGTGTGCGTTATTATCACATTTGTTGAATGTATTTTATTTTTAGGTACAATCTCAAATTTCAGTAAATGAATGAAAAATAAATTCTTTGTTCAATTAATGGTTATTTTCTTTTAAATAGATAGTTAAGTTGGAGTTCTGTGTGTTATTATTGTTTGTATTTTCTTCTTTCCTTATGTACAATATATATTTTTAAATTTTGATTTTTATTTTCTACAGTTAAGTCTCTTAGATACCTTGTATTATATTTATTAATATTTCTGCCGGAATGCAGTCACAATAGACGTCAATAGACAATAGGACATCATTATGTTTTAATATTATTTATCCAGTTCTGTCAGTCCCAGAATAATGTTTTTTTTTTTTTTTTTTTTTTTTTTATTAATTTATTTCTTTCAATTATATATGGAATAGAAAACCATAATCATATTTTATTTCCACTATTTTAAACAGATGAAGTAAACCATTGTTTGCCGAGGTTGAGCCGTGGAATAAAAGTTGTTAATAAGAAGACAAGGACCTGATACACTATTCAAAGCGCTCCCTGGCAGTTATTTTCGAAACTGCTGAGAAGGCTTTTTCATTTCGACTCTGAAGGGCGGGGATTAATTCTTGAAAGAGCAAAGAAAAGTCCCCGCCCGTCCCCACCTGAATACTCCCGCGACAGTCGGAAAAATGAACTCATTAAAATGGAACTGTGCGAGAAAGCTACATTAGCAAATTTTCTTTTCACGATGCATATTTGTTAAGAGAGGAAAGGGAAATATGGAAGTCGTAACTCGAAATTATTTTTGTTGCGAGGGATGTCGTGGGATCGCTGCCAGAGAATGATCGTCTAAACTTTTTCTGGAGGGGGCTTGATTTACGTTATTCCGAGGGTATTTTCCAAGAGAGCTTAATTAGAGCTCATAATTATCGGAAACTAATTTGTTTAGACAACTTTTCCCCATTTTCAATTACACAACCTTTTGAATTCAAATACTAAATAAAAATAGTTTACTTAGGACTCTTTTATTTCACAATTCATTTATTTTTAAAATATTCTATATTGATATTTACTAAAGATGGGGCGACTACTCGGATGCTTTGTCTACTCGCTGATTAGTCGGCCATTTTATTCATTTATATTTTGCCGATTTAAACTAGGTTGATTGAAATTAAAATATGGCCTTTATTTATTATAATTTTTATTTTTGATTCATCTTTACAGTTTGTTATTTAAATTAAAACTCATAACCTTTACACTCAGACCAGACTCTTGCCCACCTGTCTTCATCGACAATCAACCCATACCACAAACAAACGAAATTCATTACTTAGGACTTACATTTAATAGAACCTGGGGCCCACACGTAAAACAAAAACGTCTCAGTCTAACCAAGAGAAACTTCTGTATCCAATGCTTCATAAACGGTCGACATTAAAACTCCGACAACAACTGAATACATATACTTACTTAAACTTATATGGACATACGCCACAGAAATATAAGGGACTGCAAAAAATACACACCTTAAAAAAATTCCAATCAAAATAACTCAGACTTATCACGAAACCACACACTTCACACTGATTTAGAAATACCCACAGTAAAGGAACGTATTCATGACCTTTATAGACGATTTCATGACAGACTTCATGGACATAACAACATACTCATTAATGACATGACCACGACTGACATACCTGGAAATACTCTCAGAAGGCTTAAAAGAAGCTGGATGAGAGATTTGCTCAAATAAATCTCTTTAACCCATGCCAGGAGGAGGTACTATTGAGTGCTAGTCTCCCACACACCATACAAGGCCTGTAGTATTCAATTTCACATCACATTCACTGATTGTTACCCTAATAACAGGTGTGAATTAAAATCTGAAAGAGAGAGAAAAAAAAAAGTTAAAACTCTTTTTTAAGAATAAAATGTTGAACTTTAAGAAAGATTGTTATGTTAATAACAAATAAATTGGATAACTTCTACGATACTGAATAAAGAACTTACGTTACCTATTATTATTATTTTATTTTTTTTACAGTTGTGGTTTTGTGTCATAATTTAAAAATATGTTTCCTTAACCCCCGAGTAGTTGCGCGGATGACAATAGTCCTCCACTGCTCTTAACATCGCTACTGTGTATTTGTTTTGGCATGGATGAATATGACCAGTCTAGGGTCTGCAAAGGGAGGCTAGGGGGATAGTCTATGTACCTCTGTTAGTTGCTATTTGATATTGTAGGTCTGAAAATGTCATTTGTTTTGATTGGCTAACAATTGTCCTCCATCTGACCTTTCAATTACTTATTTTTAATTTTGTATTTTTTTGCCTACATTAGCAAAATTAATACAATGCGAGTTTGCTATAATTACATTAAATACCCCCACTGATAATTTTAAAGTATTTCAGTGAATTATTTCGTTTGTCTCCCACGCGTCCTTCATCGTAATTTTTATTTTCAACTTGGTATGTGTTGATAATGATCTATGTATTTTCTTTATATTTCAATATTTTGAGTAAATAATTTATTTATCTAATCCTTTGTAAAGTATTTTTGAAAATTGAACGGATTAAAAAAGAGGCCTATTGCTAAAACACCAGAAAACTTAGTGGATGACTATTGTCTTCCGCGCAACCTTTTTTGTAACTGAACCATACGCGAGCACCCAAAGGTTAATTGAATACTTAGCAAAATTTTTATTTGTAGTCACTTGTAAGATATTTTAGTGTTATCTATAAATCCATAAAAATATATCTTTTTCGGCATGATTAAAGTTCAAATTTCACTATTAACTATCTACTCTAAGTAAAGTAAATTGCTGACGTTCGCTTTATTTTTCTGGGAAATAAAACAAAAAAAACAAAACAACAACTGCCTTACTCAGAGGCCCGCTTGGAAATACACAGAAGATAAGATGTGAGATAAACAAAAACCTACATAGCTGTAAGTGAAGCACGACTAGTCGGCCTTTTTCGTAGCCGACTAGTCAGGAAAAGTCATACTCCGCTCTTCTCTTATAACATTACTAAAGATAATCATATTGAATTCTTCAGCAGTTAGTTACGTAAATTGTGATTACGTATTGCTAGCTTCATTATTGAAGGTGAGTCTTATTTCCTGCTATTGTTTCAATGGGAACACTCCCAGAATTATTAATCCTTGGATAAAACGTCCGTTTAATTTCTTATATATTTGTGTTCATTATACTCGTATATTGGATTGTTAATGAATATCGAATAGTTTTATATTATTTAATTTATGTTTTATGTTTAATTGTTTTATGTTTATGTTTAATTTATTAGTTTTATGTTTTAATTTCATCAATATTTGAAATGCTACACATTTATTTATAACTTATGAAATATTAAATGTGTCTCAGCAGTCTCTACCGATCTTTTGTTTTGTTTTGTTTGCTGATAAAATGCTTGACTTGAGAAAATTCACATTTTCAAGAAAAACAACCCTAAAAATATAAAAAGTAAAAGTAAAGGTAAAAAAAGAAAGATCTGAATTTCCAGAATGTAACGATGTAAGGGTAAAAACTGATCCAACAGGGAGTGAACTATAATTTTGTTGAACTTGCTTGGGACTAAAGCCTAAGGATTATTTTTTAAATCATTTAAATCACTTGAGGTACGTTTGATGGCATAGATCGCTTGCCTCACAAGCAATTGACAAGAATACTACGAGGCGTCTGAAAATAAGGTGGCCGAGAGACCTTCTAATGTATAACTTTTATCGAAGTTCTGCTAATGACTCTTTAAATGTTACTGACATGTTATTGTAATCATTTTCCACAAATTTACTTGCTGTTTATAATTTATAAAGTTGAGTATTAATAGAGAATTAATATGTCTTATTACATTACTTTTTTTGTTCCTAAAATGTTGCCTTGACCTCTGGTGAAGCCCACGGAACAATGGCAGAGAGGTCCTTCCATCTGGTCGAAAGAAAACCACGGCCTGGAGAAAAGCCATTGAGTGGAAACATTAAGCAGAGAGCCCGGGCTTGTTCTGTCCCGGTTAGTGGTTAATGAGTCTGTCCCAAATGACAAGTACCCGCTCCCTTTAGCCTCTTGTATTCTCATTGAAGAATGTTTTAGATAGGAATTTCTACCAGCAACATATAATATTGTAAAATATTTAAATAAAAAAAAATAAAATAAAATAATCAAAATTATTAAAAGAGCTCAAAAAATATCATTATTTTCTCATATGATCGCAAGAGTCTCCAATTTTTCAGAGATAGAGTGCCATTTGCATCAAATTCCAAATTAGTGGTTTCCTCAACGATTTTGATTTTGGTTTCCTCCTTCCATCCAGACTTAGTAGTGGCGTGGTGTCACAAGAACACAGTTCCAGGCTATTGCTTCCAACAAATGACGACGATTCAATATAACTAAAAAAAACATCCAAAAATTTAAAACTTAAAACTGCAAGTATTCTACTCAATGGATAAAATGTAAAACAATTGGAATTACTTTTTCACATTATTTTGAAAATTTGAAAAGAAATGGAAGTCATTACATCTTTTTACTACTACATTTGGAACTTCTTTTCTACAACCATTACTTTTTGAATAATACGAAATTAGTTTCATCATCATCATCATCATCTTATGGCACTTATGGCCCTTGCAGAACCCTGGCCTCCTCTGCAATCCACTTCCATTCAGACCTATCTGCGGGAGCCCTTCTCCAACCTCTCACACCCTGGGTCCGAAGTCGAGGCCTTCCTCTCCTTCTCTTTCCACCCCGGTGCCCCTCCAACATCATCCTAGGAATCCTACTAGCTTCCATTCTTTACATATGCCCTAGCTATCTTATTCTGCCTCTTTTTACATTGGCTACAATATCTTGGGTAGCAAATGGAGTTTTCAGTTCTTTATTTGTTCTCATTTGCAAAAGATTCAGTCCATACTTGGACCATATATTTTTCGTAGGATTTATCTTTTTTACATATTTAATATTTTTTCCTCGTGTGATGTCAGGGTCCATGTCTCACTCCCGTAAATAAGTTTGATATATTAGTTTGAAAATAATTATTTACTATTGATACAAATTTTATGTTCTTTTGTTTTTTCATAGGTGAAAAGATACTAAACACAGGCTTGCTAATATTACTAGATGTTCCTCCCCAAAAAAATAAGCACACAGTAAAATGAATAGCTAAGTTTAATTTATCTCAGAATGGGTAGAATCTTTTAAATACTCCTTCAAGATGGCAGCTATTGATAACAGTCGCCTTTTCAATGTTAAATGGTGGTTAACAGGTGCGTTCCTTTTAAAATTTTATGACCATGAACTCTTTTATCTTTGGTAATTATCCATCAATCATATTCATATTATCACATCACATAAAGAATTCTTTATTGATAATATATTGGATATTTTATTAGGAAATTAATGGTCATCGGGATAATTGACTTTGATCATGAAATGTCATTACCATGGAAACTTAAAATCATCATGGGTTTTTTTAAGTCCACGGTATTGTTTTTTCTTTTTAATTACTGATTTTGGAACTAAACATTAGTTGAGATTTCGGCAAAACACGTTTTTGACACCTCAATCATCAAAGTGACCATTAGAAATTTTTTTTGTGAATTTTTAGATCTGGTCTTTTTTCGGAAATTCTTCACCTGAAAGTTGAACTTAGTTTATATAATTTTTTCATTACTATCTAAACAGATATTTCATTTTACAATTAATTTGATAAGTAGTGATTTATGATAGTATGGCGATTTGAAAGATATAGAATAATTTTATCTATTTGTTGATTCAGAAGATTATTCCGACTTGAAACTTTTCTCGCACGCCGAGATGAAGTGAGGCCATTTATCATTGATATCGCTCGCTCCTCAGGCTGCCTCAAGCGAAACATTAATAACTATGCTAATACCATTGTTGATACAACGGTCGTTTTGGTTCAAGTTTAAATGGCCCGGGGCAAGGACGCCATACGGAATCAAAAGCCGCCTCAATGAACATCTCCGCCCACCCTGCGTGGATTTCGCTGAGCCTTTCATTAATATTTTAAAGTTCTCTCGTTGAATAACTAATCCGGATTTAGGTTGAAAAATGAATAGGCTATTTTGTGAGGATACCTTGTAATGAGAGAGGAGTAAAATAATTTAAATTATTCATCCAACAAACTCCATATCCTCCAAAAAAAAGTAAAGTAAGCATACTAAAAGTTCCCGCCTCTAGGGGTGAGCTATCGGTGGGAGATAGGGGGCAAGGTCTCATTTCTGGATTTTTCGGTCAATTTTTGAAAACGGTGTACTCTAAAAAACATATGTTTTAAGTCGAAATTCCAATAAAATTGTTTCTATACATATTTGTCTAGCTTCCAACGACTTTTGAGATAAAATAATTTTTACCCCATTTTTTGTCAAGCATATGATTCTAGTGCTTCCACGATCGTTTCTTAGAGAAAAAAAAGTGGCCAGAACCAAAGTTTTAGAGCATTAAATTTACTTTAATTTCATTTATACGTTTCTGGCACTTCAAGGAAATGCTTGACAAAATGTGAGATAAAAAGTTTGTGTTTTTGCGTAAATTATCGATTTTCAAGAACTTAAAAACCATTGGAAGTTCGACATATATGTAGAAAAACACTTTTATAGGAGGATTTAATTAGCTTTTGATTTGAAACGTATTTTTATAGAGTCCACCATTTTCGGAATATAGTTGGAAAACCCAAAAATAGGACCTTCTTCCCTCCAACCCCTAGAGTTTGGGACTTTTAGTATGTTACCTTCTAATTACTCCTAACGAAACTTTGAAGTCAAATATTATTGCATATTTCATGCATTTTCAATATGTTTAATGAGTGTACTACAAGTAGTAAAGAGTGACAATCTCTGCCAAATTGTTAACTGTAAACGACTTAATAGTAAACATAATTTCCAACTAAACATTATGGGGTTTGGAATAATGACGGGTTCGTTCCCTTCTTATAGTGAGTAAAGATAGCCGATAGCCGGCTGCCTTTGTAGTCGGCGTTAAGACGAAAAATAGCTCCGGATAGTCGGCCATTTTTATTCATTTATAAGCTTAAAAATAAGTTGAATGAAATGTATATATATATATGTTTTGTAATTAGTTATCTAACTTTAAGAAAGATTATATCAACAAAAAATAAATTTGATTACTCCTACTATACTTTATAAAGAACTTACGTAACCTATTATTATTTTTTTACACAGTTTTGGTTTAGTTTTAAAATGAAAAAAATTATTATTCATAATTGAAATGTAGAAGAAAGGTTGGAACACGAAAAGGAAACTGCTATATTTTAGCAATTAACATAAAATAATTTTTACCTGACTTTTTGTCAAACATTTGATTCTAGTGCGTGCACGATCGTTTCTAAGAAAAAATAGATCAGAACAAAGCTGTAGAGCATTAAATTTGCTTTAATTTCCTTTAAACGTGAAGAAAAAAACCGCTTCAGCTGACAGTTTCCGCCATTATTCTTTTAGCTCAATATAGGCTCTGATATTTTTCAGAAGTCCATTTGTCTCCTTAGGTGAGTATCAGTATATTTGATTTCTTGTTTACATTTTTCAAAAACTTAATATTCATAATCAATACAACAGAATGCTGATGTATGTTTTAGAACTAATAATGAATATTTAACAATCGAAACTAGTTTTCAAAGAAAATAATTCCAATAAATGTAGCTATTAATTAATCCATCCGAATTTTTTTTTTTTAACACTTTTATTGGTGTAGTTTCTACCCCATATTGATGACTTATTCCATTATTAGTTTACTGCGTGGCTACTTAAATACCTGAGATATCATTCACGAGATTGAATCAAATTGGGTCAAGTGCTCGGGACCGAACGGAAAGATATTCAGTTCGTTAGGAAGATCAAGAGGCCAAATAGACACAATGAAGTCGGTAATTGTGTGACCTCTTCTATTGGTTGAGCGGGTAAGGGGAGGGGGAAAGCGCATCATTTGAACGGAATTCCTCGTGTTGCTTTGGTCTAGGATAAAATTAGACACCTATTATAACTTATGTTTGCCGATGAAGGAGGGTTTTAATACTAGTTTCATAATTTCCCATCTGTTATAAGAACATAAATTTTTAGCAATAAATTATTATCAAGAGACAGTAATATTAATATAATATAAAAATAAAAGTTTAATTTTTTTATTTAATTAAGGACTGAGACCTCACCAGTCTAGAAAAGCTCCTGAATTTTGAGAGGAGGATCCTGAGAAAAATACATGGGCCCAGAAGAAAACCAGAGGGTTACAGATTGAAATCGAACGAAGAAATTTATAAGGATACAACGGATCTGGAGTTGGACATCGGAATAAGGAGGTTAAGGTTTTATGGGCACATGGTGAGGATAAGCCCCGAAAGGTTGAACAAGCAGATCTTCGAGAAGCCTAAGTACCTTAGGCAACTGAGAAGTGATCTGAACCAGATAGGTCTGGGAAACCAGTACTGACTCGATAGGGACGAGTACAGGAAGACACTGGCAGGGGTGAGGGTTCTTGTGGAGAGGAAACATCCCGGGAGGGGTCGCGCATGGGCTCAGCAGAGAAAGCTCAAGCATTCAGAGTTCATGAAAAACATATGGAAGAGGAAGAAGGAAGCGAAGAGCAAAGAACAAGTGCTGCTCTCATGATATTCGAGTGGTCCCAGGGGCCGTTCCGTGAAGAAAAAAAAAAAAAGTCTAATTCAAATGATTTAACAGTTTACAATTGCACATATTAAATATTATTACATGTTTTGGTAATAAAACTATTTACACTACATAGTGAGCTTAGCTAAAATGAATATAGTTTGGAATGCATTTTTTTACAGTAGGAAAAATAATAAAAACCTACAAAATAAGAAAAAAAAAATTATAAAAACAAATACATAATACAAATTTACTAAACTAAAATGCATAATTGATTAACTTTTTGTACGTTAAAGTTAATTAACTTATGTATTATTTTTGTTTAAATAAATTTAATTTCATGCTGAAACAATTGATATTCCACTAATCCGTATTGAACAGATCCGCTACCTAGGACTCCACTTGGACAAACGTCTAACTTGTTAATCACATACAAGACTAAAACGACAAGAAACTGCCCGTCGTTAAAGATTACTTCAGAATTTACTAGAAAAACATAAAAAGCTCCAAATTAATTGCAAAAGACTCATATACATGACTGTAATTAGACCTATTTGGACGTACGGAGTTGAGCTTTGGGGCTCGACTAAACCATCCAATTCATCTCGTATTCAATCCTTACAATCCAAAACCCTTCGAAAAATCCTCAATGCTCCTTATTTTGTCACCAATAAACTCATCCATAAAGATCTTAATGTTCCCTATGTTGCTGATTTAGCCCACACACTTATCCTTTCATAGTAAGCTCCATAATCACTCCAATCCGTTAGTTTCTCAACTTGCTTCCTACTCGATTCCTGATAATCCTCCGAGGTGTATGAAACGAAGATGGCCTAGAGACCTCCTAGTGTAGGATTTTTAATTATGTGCTACTGTTGCGTAGTTCTTTTCAAGTTTTAACATGTTATTATTATCGTTGCGAACACATTTACTTGATGTATATATTTTGTACAGTTGTAAATTTCAATAAATATATATTAAAAAAATAATAAAAAAGCTGAAACAATAACTTTTAGACGCCTTATTAGTTAAATATTATTCTAGTAGTATGTGGTTTGTACGCTTGTGTATGTATCTTCTTAAGGATTGCTTGTTATAACTGCCTATGGTTTGAATTATTATATTTCCTGAATTGTTTGCAGAGTCAAAAAAGTTCCTGGTCTTTGTGTGAGTAAATTGTTTAATTGTTTGAAAACTTAATTTGAGTATCATGTCGGTTATTTTTTATATCTAGGGTAGTCATTTAATATTCTCATGCATCGGTTTGGCACCTATGCAATTTTTTTATAGTATGAGTCACAGGTGTAGCTCCATACAGGAGAGGTTTACGTCAGTAATGGTCCTATGGCTGATTTATACAGAATTATTTTGTTTTTGATCGACAGTGGGGATTGTCTTCTGAAATATTTATATACTACACGTTAGAAAAAACTAAAATACTATTAACAATCAATAAAAGAATTATTTATTATTATTTTTTTTAAATTTTTGCGATCATGCTGGCTCTTAATCCAGTCTGCTGGTGTTCCTCAAGTTATTATACTAGAACCCTTCTTTTATAAGTTGTGTATAGCTGTAAATCCTTCTGCATTATTTACTCTAATTACTCATGCGTATAATAGTAAATAAAAAAATCAAGAATGATGTCAAAAATGTAGTACTTCTAAAATATAATACTGTGATGCTGCAGAAGGTTCGAACCCGAACTCTGAAGTTCGTATTTAATTAATTATTGGGATGTTATCCTAAATTATAAAAATAAATAAACAACTTATAAATCGATCAGTCTTCCTACACTTTTGCATATAGATTCGATTTTTAATATCCTAATGCTCGATCATGATTTTCAACTAAAATAAGTTTCAGAATACTTTTACAAATGAGCGCTAAATTAAACCCTTCTTTGACCTTTAAGTGATAATTAAAAGTTAGTCCTCGTCGTCCGATAAAAGGAAAGTTTGAACTTTTAAAATTTTTGAACTCTCACAATCACTTTGTGGTCAGTGATTGATGGATTTAGGAAATCCTATTTAGAAATTTTTTATGAAGGCTATGCGAGTCTCATTAAGCATAATTAATATTTTGAACGTTCAATGAATGAGCTAATTCCGTATAAGGATTTTGTTTGTGTTATGTCTTTCAGTTTCATGTTGTTTATGAATATCATTTATGCACAACTCTCTGATATAAGGCTCCACACATTGGTCACGCACCAATGTCATACCACGAAACACGAAACAAGCATGCTTGTTGAAAGCTACCGAATCTGTGGATGGGCACTCGGCTCGTGTTATGTATCACAAAGCTGTTTCTATTCGTGTTATAGGTGAATCGCTATAGAAGGAATTTCTTTTAAAAACGTAGCACAAAACTGTTTTGTTCATATTACGTGTTCCGTGTTATGACATAATATCTGTGAAGATAATGCTGCTTTTCTGATTTTGCAGCATTAGCATTTAAACATTCAACGGATCCTTTCATTTTTGTTTCATTAAAACAAAATTTGTAATATAATAAAAATAACTTAAATATTTCCCCCATCACGAAAGACGTAAATATATCAATATATTTTCTTTAGAAACCCATAGAGATATTTAGAAAATATAGACAATTTATAATGTAATTTTTATGTTTTATGCAAATAAATAGATAATCAAGGCACCAGTAGCTCAGCAGGTGGCAAATAATATAAAGTTAGTGGAGTAAGAGAAGGTTTTACAGAATTTTAAAGAACAGTAAATAATTCAGGATGATTTTTTTTCTCTAGTGCTTACGGTTTGAAGTGCTTGCAGGACTTCTTTAGGGCTATAAATAACAAGTCAATATAACGAAATGCGGCACATTACTGAAATAAGTTAGAAAAGTAAAACATTTACAGTTTTACATTGAACAAGACATTACACAATGTGTCTGGATGGGTCTTTTGGTTGGGGGTATATACTTTTTTGCTGTGACGTTGTTTTTATCAACGCTCAAAATGTTTAACGTTTTTCTTATTCCAAAAATTGTAAAAAAATTTTGTTTGTGTTGTTCGGATCGAAAATATACCAACAGTTTCCTTATCATAAATTCAAAGAATATTTTTTTTACGTCACATTTGTGGCTAGGATATATGAGCTATATATGTTTAAATGAAAAAAGTCACGTTTGCCTACATTTTTTAAGTGGTGGGATTTGTTTTGACAAACTCTAGGCTCTGTTAGTGTTGCTCAGGTTAAACATTTGTCAAAGGTTTTATTATCAGAAATTTAATGGAAAATATTTTTTATTTTATAACATTTATCGCTAGGATCTACCGTTTAGGAGTTTTATTGGGGTTGTATATATATATATATATATATATATATATATATATATATATATATATATATATATATATATATATATATATATATATATATATAACGTAAACCTAAACCTCTAACTTATCTCTCTATATTGTTGTTAAGATAAGTTAATTTTTAATTTATGTACTTTGACCCTTTTATCTCTAAAATTTACATTGGAAAAAACAGTAAATTATAGATAAATATATCCAGAATCTATTGTTTTTCTAGTCAGGAAGAAATTGAGTTTTTTTTTTTTCATTTGAAATTTTTGTTGGATTTTTGGTTGGGGGATGGGAGAGGGATTTTTCTTTGTTTCGTGGACATTATTGGAGCAATTTTGTTAAGAATATATTATTTGCGGATGCATTTGGATTTACTTAGAAAATTAAATCTGTTTATGTATATAAATAAATATGTATATTTATATATGTATATAAGTATTATTATACCGTAATAAAGGCCAACCAAAGAACAAGCGTGTATCATTTCTTTTTTTTTCCTTTCCGCCCATATGCATCCTATCTTCTCTCCCATCCCCCTCTTTCGTTCCACCGTCCATTTCTCACCCCCTCCACTTCCTGCCTCTCCCTATCCACCACAAGAACCTATATGCTTCTCACCATTTTTCTGACTTTTTTCTATATCTTAGTTGTCGTTCTATATGATACCTAGCCTCTCTACTTGGTTCCGGATATCACATGAATCTATTCTGATTACCTTCACATATCCGAAGAATTTTAGTCCCCTTTTTCCGTTTTTCTCGTCGAAGTTTCAATGTTTTCTATAGTTTCATAAAGCTTACGATTCTGTCTTTCGCTCCCTATCCTTCTTAGACTGTATAATATTCGGTATTTTTCTCTCTATCCCTAGCGATAGATCAATGCTGGAGAACCCCATAGTCTCCCTGCCTTTATATCTGTACATATATATAAATTTCGTGTAGCATACATAAGAAAATGTGAGTAGATTATATTCATTAAACTTCATTACTTATGATTTAGGAAAAATAAATAAAGAACTTTAACGATTTGAATGAATAGTCAGTAACTATTTGCATATTTTTTATTTTTTTATTCTACCTAAATGTTTATTATTCCCTGTCATTGTCAAGTTTCAGCTAGTTTATTTTATATCCATTAAATTGAATTCAGACAGAATGTATTTTAACTGTTCATTCGTTGGGATGCGTACGCCAGCTGCGATTACAAGGACAGAAGTTTAGTTCCGAACAAACCGGTCTACCTTTTGCTACAAACATTTTTTGATTCAGTTTTGTGTTATCCCTGATATTTAGCAGATTTTATATTTTAATATAATCATTCTAATTTACAGCTAAATAATTATGTTTCTATAAAGAGTTTATTTTTAATTATCAAAATTTTATTTTTTCATAGTATTATATAACACAATGAATTTTATACATGTATATCATTTAAGGTATAGGGAATAGTAATAACATACTTAATCGTAATTACAGATGTATATAGGATCATTGATATAAAGAGAAATATTAGAGGAATAAAGTCAGTAATATTTCCATAACTATAACTATTAAGTCGTTCTTATAACATAATTTTTCTTTCTTTTTATTCTACATCAGCTGGGACTTTATCACTTTATATATTACACAAAAATTATTTTTTTACATTATGACATTTTTTTTGTTATTCTTTTATAGAGAAATGTTGCCTAATCGTTATACGTTCATTATACATTTTATATACACTTTTCGTTTTCCAGATATTTAAAAATGGATCCTCGATTATTAATTCTAATGCCACGATTTAAACATTATTTTAAAATATATGTTTCAATGATAATAATAATAAATTGAGGTCGAAGTATGACAAATCTATGAAAAAAAAATCAATAGATATATTAGTAAACCAGTTGGATTTACTGTCTAAACATTATCGTTGTTAGTTACAATTTAAGATAATGTAAAACAAAAAATGTTTATTAAAAATAGAATTTTTTTCGATAGTTAATATTTAAAAATGGCTTAATTGAAACTTGTTTCTTTATTAAAAACGATTTATGAAACAACCATACTGTATCTACTTCACATAATAGGCAGTACGGAAGACTGTTCAATAGGCGCTCAGAAACGTAATAACTTATAGTGTTTTCAATTTTTATTTGACTTCTCTGTGAATTCTAAAACTATAAAATTAGGTTAAATTTAAAAAAAAAAAAATTATAAAAGGTAACAAGTTACATTAACATAAATTGATATAATAATAATATATAATTATATCAAAAATATAATAAAGTTAATAGAATAATAAAATACAATAAAGTATAAAGTGTGAACGATTTCATTAATTTTTGTTTTATTCAATACAACACGTGTTGGGGGAGTTGGGAAAAATGGTGTGTTATTATATTTTGTAGCATTTCTTGATTGCTCAGTGTAGATTCTCCCACAGATATCTGTTACATAAACCAGATCCTGAAGGGTGCGTCAGTCCCTGTCACTAAGTGAGAGTTGAGTGCGTCACAATGTCTGCGGTGGTTTTCTTTGTTTTATTGAAGTGTCAATCAAATCATACAAATAAAAAAAAATAAATCGAAACTATCACGAACTTGGCAATTCATAATATAATTTAGTTTACGTTTACAACAATTTTATGTATTATGTATTATTCTATCATCGGTTCCGTTATGGTAAAATACAAAATAACTAGCGGGAGTTTTTCTGCCAAGGATGAATAAGTTGGATTTGAATTTCTGGGATTGAAAAAAAAGAAAAATAAATATCATTTTTAACAAATAAACAAGTTTTGTTTGCTTGATTAAAACTTCATTAACTTAAATTAGTAATCAAAGATTAAACATTGATACTCGAAATCAAACATCATGATCGTGGAAGATTTCTGTTTTTGTTGTACAATTTTTTTTTCACGGTACGGCCTTAGAGACCACGCGAATATCATCTTCTGTTGATACCCCTTCTTTCCTTCCTTCTCTCTTCCCAACTCTTTCTCATTCTTTCCGATTGCTCTTTACTTCTTTCCTCTTATCGCATCTCTCAAGGACCTTAATTGCTTTTAGTTTTTTCCTATAGTCATCCCTATCGAAACAGTCATGGTCTGTTATGTCCAGTCTCGCAGTTTCTTCCTTCATCTGTCTGATATACCCCGCAACACTATTGTACCCTCTCATTTTATAGAAGATTTATCTATTTAAACTCTCTGGGTGCATCCTCACCATATGCCCATTGAGACTTAATCTTCTTATTCTTATGTCCGTTTCTAAATCATTTATTTCTTTGTAAATTCCCTTATTAGGTCTCAACCTATAGCCTTCTTGTGTCTCCTTTGGACCGTAAATTCTTCTTAGTATTCCTTAGGCTGGGGAGGGAAGCGGTTTCCATTCCGTACAGTATCGCCGGTTTGATGACCGTATTGTAATGTCTTATCTTAGTGTTTATTGACAGGCTCCTTTTATTACATAAATTGCTTGTAGCGAAGCTTAGTCTTTCCAATTTACTTATTTTCTCTTTTATACTTTCCTTCTCCGACCCATTGTTACATATAATTTCCCCCAAGTACTTAAATTTATTTGTCACTTTAATTCTCTCGTACTTTGTCTCTACTATTTTCTTTTGAAACCTTCTATCTGCAGTCATAAAGTCTGTTTTCTCAAATGATATACAGCTATATATTACTGAAATTAAAAACACCAGATGAAAAAAAAACAAAAGAAATACAAGTTTTCTGTTTTATTACGCTTAACCTGAACAATTGAAGACACTATTATTTATTACGTTTTCCAGCGTCTTATAAATAGTCTTCCATACTGATAGAATGCAGGTTAGATATAGTACGGTAGTTTAATAGATTAGTTATGATAAGATAAAAATTAAAAGAGTTAAAAAAAAAAATGTTCAGTTGGTACATGAGGGATAATTACACGTTAAAATTTCATTCATGTATAATATTAAAAAAAAGTATTAGCAGAGTAAAAACATATTCAGAATTGTTTCCATTATTTAAATGAAATTAATAAAATGGAAAATATTATATATTTGAACATTTAGGTAATATCTTATAAAGCCTACGTAATATTTCATTAAAAGTGACAATAAATTTTTCGAAATCTTTTGTATTTTGTCTCGGGTCTGTACTTAGTTGATGTTACGTTTTTTTACCTTCAACAAAAATTTAACTTTTTAACACTCAGTTGCTCTGTTAGTGTTGATCTAATCGAAATGATAAAGAGTTTCCTTAAAAGAAAGTGAATGTAGAAAATTGTTTGTTATTTAACTGTTATCCCTAGGACCTAACTTGTGGGAGACACATTGGTTTGAATGAAAAAAAAAAACTGTTTGTTTTCTCTCAACTTTGTTTCTTTCAAATAATCATTCATAATTAATTTAATTTAAGAAATTTTATCCTCGAAATTCTTAAATTAAAAGTAAACTGGAAAAGGTAGTAGAATATAGATCAATTGTTTTCTTAGTCAGGGAGAAATTAGTTGTTTTGTTTCTTTGTTTTTTTGTTTTTTTTTTTAACTTATTTATTTGAACAACTAATAAATAAATTTAATATTGCAATGAGTTTTTAATATCGAAATTCAGATAGGAAAGAAGGGCAAAGTGAAATTAAAATGTGTAAGTAGGTCATACTGTTAGCACTGACGAACTTCGGAATAACCCCGAATTTGAAGACAAGAAGAGATAGGTATGAAATGTTAATTGCTTTAGTACAACCGAGTTGCCTACACACTTCTTTGAACTCAAGTTATGAATTATATCTCCTTTGATGTTCCTAGAATGGCTTAATAATGTCGATAACTTTTAGCTGTAGATTACTTCATTTCGTAAAATGATTACTTTTAAATTAATTTAAGAAACTTGTTATTAAGTTAGATCGTGTAAGGCTAAGTTCTCAAGATATTGAATTCCTAATTCTTTTAACAAATTTAATCGAAAATTAAAATATATATATATTCTTACTATCAACTCCCGATCGTGACTTCGCCCACTTTTATAAGTAAAGAACTTATTGTTAGATAATTTATACTTATAATTAATGTTTTATTTGTTTATCGATAAAAAATCTTGTACTGAATTATGCTAATGCGCATTATTTCTTCAATGATATTTCTATGCATAATCTTTAACCTGGTCAAAATTACATTGATTAGGTTTTTGAAGATTACGTAAAAGCCTAATTAGACATCCAATTTTTAATTTTTAACCTTCGTCGTATACCTACGACTTCCTTTACTACAGTATCCTTTAATGATATTCCACTAATTCCTGTTGAACAGACCCACTACCTAGGACTCCACTTGGACAAACGTCCTACTTGGAATCCACATACAAATCTAAAACGACAAGAAACTGCCCACCGTTTTCGACTACTTGAACATTTACTTGGCAAACGTTCAAAGCTCCCAATTAATTTCGAAAGGCTCATTTACATAATAGTAATTAGACCAATTTGGACCAAGTAAAAAAATACTAATTTTTTAAATTCCTTTTTATATTTTTTGAGCTTGTCTTATTGTCCAGAGATATGTTATGTACAATTAAGAACGGAGTTAATTCCTCTATACTTTATTAAAATAATTAAATTTTAATTTTAAATTTAGGGAGGATGTTTTATTTTTAATTTTTACATCTTTACCTTATAGAAATCTAATCTTCTGGAAAAGTTTTTCGAAACTATAAGACAACCTGTCTTGTTATCGAAGTTGCTAAGGTGCCAAATAGGAACTATCAAGGCTAGAATTGCCATTAACCAAAAAGTCGTTATAGTAACCAACTTTAGATAAGTGCTCTCACCCTCCCCCTAGTTCCAAGACACGGGTGTGGCAGAGCGTCTCAGTGAAACAGACTTTGACATATATTGGACCGCAAGAGAGAAATTTAAGGAGGTGGTATAGGCAATATAGGTCTTTTACAGTTACAGTACTGGCTTTCAGATCATTGGAAAATATCTGTTTAATAAACAATTCTTTCTGTGTACGGAATTATATTTTATAATCAGGGTACATTTTTAGGTGCCGTGTACAACATAACCAAAATTAAGTTTGAGATACGATATCCAACCAAAGTGATTAGGTACATTTTTTTTGTTTTTGATTTAAAACAGGATAATTGTATATTAAAAAAAAAAAAAAAACGGTTATTTTACTGGGGGGGGGGGAGATGCATCTGATCAAAACAGTAACATGTTTATTTTATTTGTTTAAATAAATAAATATAATTTGAAAAAATAATGAATTGAAACTATCAAAATTCAATATTCCTAATTACAACGCTTAATATTTTATTATTTCATTCATTCATTTTGTTCAAAACATTATAAAGATTAACATATTTTATTTTGTAAAATATTTTTGACAACCTCCTGGAATTTATCTCTGTCCACTCCTAGCTCAGAAGATTCAGTTCTTCTGACCTTTATACATATTTTCTATTGAAACGCTTCATTCTAGAATTCTTTCCTTGGCCATTCCACCACCCTCTGGAAATCTCTCCCTCCTGAAATCAGACATGTTCCTACTCTAGACTCATTCAAAACCCTCCTTTTCCAACCCCTGCTCACAATCCAGACAAGGGATGACAGGGGAATCATACAATATAATTCCGTTCAATTTAGAGTATTTCAGTTAAATTCTATACTAATGAATTAGTTAAAAAAACAATTTAAACTTATTTTATTTTATAATCCAATGTTTTTGTTAATTTATGTTGATAAGATGTTTATACATGACCGTGTGTTAATAATGTTTTTTTAAGCAATGTTTGTAAAGTATAATTTTAATTGTTTTACTATGCCCCATAGTACACAAATCTCTTTTAATTTTACAAATTTTATAAAATTAAGTCTCCTCTATTATATTTATTATCGTATCTGCTCAAAATCGATGTAGCCATCAATCAACAGTAACATGCCATTGAGCCTCTGTATCATTCTTACAGGCTAATTAATCTCAGAATAAGGTTTATTTTTTCATTTTTGTTTCGTTCGATATATTGCTTATAATATTCAGAAATATAACAGATAAAGCCGTAATGTTTAAGTATATTGACTTAAATTAGTTTGAACAATGGAATGACACCTTTCCGTTTGTCTTACAATTCCTTCTTAATAAGAAACGAGCTCGCGATTTTCCTCTTGGCTTATAGAAACAAGATCCTCTTAGGGCGAAGCAATTAGTGCAGGCTTTTGAAACTGAAAATAGAAATGTATTTCCTATCTCATTTGGAAGAACATTTAATCGCGGATTTTGGGGGATGTAGTGAAGAAGAGAAAATTCTTTGGAGGTAAATTGTTTAAAAGTTTTTATTTAAAGATTTAAGAAAATTAACTGATATCTATACTTTTTTAATCTTTTATTAATTGAAATTTACAACTGTATTAGAAAAAACATCCAGTAAATATGCTGTATACAATGCAATATGATAACATGCTTAAGACTTGTAGAGGAACTACCCATTGTTAGTACTCTAATGAAATGTTTACAAAAGATCCCGAGGCCATCTTCTTTTCAGACGCCTCAGAGGATTGCCAGGAATGGAATGAGAAGCTAGTTGTCCAACAAGTGGATTTGGATGAGGAGTGAGTTTATTATGAAAGGAGAGGTATCTGGTTCGTGCCAAATCAGCGACGTATGGAATATTAAGGTCATTGTGGATGATTTCATTTCTGACAAAGTAAGGAGCATTAAGGATTTTTCTAAGGATTTTCGATTGGAGTGATTGGATGCGGGAAGAATTTGATGGTTTGGTGGATCCCCATAACTCTATACCGTAAGTCCAAATAGGTCTGATAATCGTCATATAGATGAGTTTTTTTGTAGTGAATCGGGAGATTTGAACGTTTTAACAGTCGAAATCGACGTGCAGCTTCTTGTCTTTTCAATCTGAGGGTCCCAGGTAAGTCTCTTGTCCAGATAAAATCCCAACTATCGTATTTGTTCCACATTATTTAGCGGTACACCATTAAAGGATACAGGAGGACAGGATGAGGTAGGTTTTCGACGGAGGGTAAAGGTTATTTGCTGGGATTTGCTAGGATTTATCTTAACTCTCCAGTTATGACACCATTCTTCAAGCGAAGTGATATGTGACTGGAGTGTCTGGGATGCAGCAAATGGATATTCATTGACTGATAACACGCTGGGGTCATCAGCATAGGTTGTGAGGATGAGTTGGGATATCAGTTGTATACACTGTATCTATACTTTTAAATTCGATATTATGATCCTATTAATAGTCATGAATTACTAAATAACACTATATTTTTTAATTTAAAACAAAATTTGGGATACTTTTCATCTGAAATGAGTTTAGAAGTTACTTTTTCAGATTAAGGATTGGATGTAAATCAATTTCACCCAGACTGGAAAAACAATCATGAATATGTCTACATATAATCTACTGTTTTTTATCAACTGCTTCTGATTTGGAAACTTCCCTTAAATTTTCGATTTTGGTAACGCCAAGAGAGCTAGAGCGTGTCAACAAAATATATAGGCAAAACGTTATTATCTTCATTCAAACCAATTTACCTCCTAAATGCTATGTCTTAAAGACAACATTTTATAACAAAGAATATTCCCCATTTCATATCTGTTTAGGAAACTCTGGTCTAATTTTTCGATCCGAGTCACACCAACAGAGCTAGCACGTATCAACAAAACCACAACAGAAATTTAGGTAAAACATGATTATTTTCATTCAAACCAATATTGCTCCTAAACCGTTGGTCGAATAGATCCATTTCTTAAAAAAATATTTCTTAATCACATCAACTGGAAAATAATTCCTCATAAGAATAGTTTAATTTTGAATGCCTACATGTGTGGTCAGCAAGGTAGTAATACTGTTTTTCAGATCTGCCAGGATCTGAGGATTTTTGGCGGCTGAAGGACATTCTTGGCCACTCTCCTTCCCCACTTAGAATTAGTTTTCGTCCTTAAGAATATTTTTTATTTTACTTTTGTTTCAAGATTTAACGATTGTATTAGTTTTCGTCCTTAAGGATACTGTTTAGAGATGGCGGAAGGACATCTTTGGGCCACACATATATTAGTTTTCTTCCTTAAGGATACTGTTTTTTAGATCTGCCAGGATCTGACGATTTTTTGCTCTTTACTTTCTTTGCACACGTAGAATTTGTTTTCGTCCTTAAGGATACTATTTATCAGATTGAGGAAGGACACCTTTGGGCCATATATATATATATATATACGTATATATTAGTTTTCATCCTTGAGGATACTGATGTTATTCCATCTAGAAACATCAGATTTTATTTTAAAGTATTTTTATAATTCGTTGCATTATTTACAGGGTTATATGTAATAAGTAAGTATTTACAATCTTTAGAACTTATTCTCTCTTGTCGAAAAAGGGAGAAACACAATTTTTTTTACATTGGGTTAAATACTTTTTTGTGTAACGTTTTTTTTTACATTAAAAATTTAACATTTTGACACGCTCTTGCTCTGTAAGTATTGTTTGGGTCGAAACTTTGCCAAACGTTTTCTGTTCAGAAATTGAACAGTGAATATTTTTTGGTTTATGACATCTGCCGCTAGGTCCTGCCTTTTATGAGCTACATTGCTTTGAATAAAAAAAGTCACGTTTGATACCTCTTTTTTTTATTAAATTTGTTTATTAGAATAATCATTAATTGTTAATTTAATTTAATTATTAAATTAAGTAATTTGATGCTTTTAATTGGGAAAAGTAGTAGATTTAAGATAGACGTCTATGATCTGTTGTTTTTTCTCAGCCAGAGCGAAATTCTTTGGTTCTTTATGAATTAGTGTGGAATATAATGCGAAGAGAACATTTTTTTATAACTTTTTTTTTCAACATCTCGCTTCTTGACAAAGATCACATTTTTTCACTCATAATTGCTAGTAACTACGCACTGTAAACTTTTTTTCCGCAGGTCCTTGTTTCTTTTTTTGCTAATCTAATAGATATTTTTTCTAAAACTTGCCCGAACTATGCTTGGCCAATTGTTTGAGCTTGTATAAAACCCTTAGTTGTAAAAATAGCTAATTGTTGAGGTAATGTGATTGTCTCTTCCACTCTACTTCGCAGACATTTCACCAACCGACTACCATTTTTTTCAGATAGATATCTTACCAATTTTGAAGAGATAAAACATCAAATCAAAATTCGGTATTAGATTCTTTTATTCCCAAAGACCTAAAACTCTATTTACAGGGCGTAGACAAGTTATCAACTGATAAGCAGAACTTTATCCAGAGTAATGAAGAATATTTTGGTTATTAAAACATATTTTAGATCATTTATTTTTTTTTATGTATTAAAGCCATAAACTTGCTTTAATTTTCAGACAACCCTATAACTATCCCTTAGGCCTGGTGGCCTAGTGTGAGTGCAATAGAATAAAATTTCTGCCTCTATAATAATTAAAAGCTCATTTTTTATTCTATAATTAAGTGCATATTATTAATTATGAGTGATAGCTTATATAAATGTTTATTTAATTAATTTGAATTAACATATTCCTTTTTTTTTTTAATATGGTAATAAGTGTAGAATCAATAGTTAAGTTATTTTTCTGCTTCGTCATTTGTTAATATTTTTTCCTTGTTTACTGGAAACAAGAGCTTGAAACCGGTTTTCTTTTTGTTTCACCTTTCCTTTAATTATCCATTGTTCTTTTGTGAGAAGTTATTGTTTTTTATTTAACATTGTGAACATCCTTTTCTGTCTTTATTTACAATCATAATACCATTACTGATTTACAAGCATATTGCAATATTGAGTGTAATATTCTTCAAAAAAAGTTTAACGAACTATTATTATTTTTTTTTTAGATCTGTATGCATATTGTTTTGTTTACACACTGTATATTAACAACTCACGTCTCTAGGGTATACACAAAAATACCTGTTTTTTTTTTTCATTTGAGCTACATTGTATTGTACCAGGTTTATTAAAACCTGCAATATGTTGTTACCTAAACTCATTGTTAAGATTTTTTTATTTAAATGATCATTGTTGTAAAAAAGTTCTTTGAATTTTCCTAATTCTATTGTTATTATTTTTTTAATTTCCAAAATATTAATCAAACCTCAGATATATTTGTTTTTAATTCAAACTGTATATTTGTGAAGATTTTTAATTTCGTATTTCGTGTAATGATATACTTATTTGCCTTTAAAATGAATTATAGACTCTTTTTCATTTTACATATATATGTTTCGTATAAAAAGGGATATATGTTTAGGAACCATTTGAATTTATAATCGCAAAATATAATATAAAAACATTGATAAATATATTTTTTTAAATCTTACATATTACCATAGTTAACAAAAATGATGGTGTACCTTAAAAATGATCAGGTGACGACAAAAAAAGAACTGCACTTAAGCCTTAACAATTCTTCAAATTTTAAAAAGTTGGCATCACGATCTTATATTGTTTTATCTAGTCGAAAAAAATAACGTTAACATAGGTATATTATATTTCGATAGTACTCCACCAGGAAAACGACTTGTTCGGAACTCACAAAAGAATGAAACACACAGCCCGTCGTTTTAAACTTTCTCAACTTTTACTAAATAAACGATCAAAATACGGATTTGAGCTTTAGGGTTCACTCAACCACCCACTTCGTTTCATATCCAATCCTTACAATCTAAAATCCATCTAAAAATCTTTAATGCTGCTTACTTTGTCACTAACAAATTTGTCCAAAAAGATCTTACTGTCCCATTTGTTGTTGATTAAGCCCTACCAGATACCTACCCTTTTATAACTGACTCCATAACCACACAAAGCCACTTGTGTCTCAACATCGCATCCTATTCCTGATAACCGTCGAAGGCAACCCCACCAATAGGGCTTTACTATAAAACTAGAATATATATTATTTAATAGAACTTAAAAAGTGCTACCAATGGGTAGTTTCTAAACAAGCAATTGATATGTCATTTTTAAAATTATCATCACATTTACTTGATTTATTTTACATTATATATGTTTACAGTTTTAAATTTCAACAAATAGCAAAAAAAATAAAAAATAAAATAGAAACATATTTTGAAAAGCCACAGTTTGTTTTGTAAACTATTTAATTATAAATAATTATATAGGTTTGAAAATCTGAATTTATGAATGCTTCATTATTCACCTAAGAAGTCTTGAGTTTAATAAGGTATTAAAATATAAATATATGATTTGAATAAACTTCAAAAGTTTTAAGTTTATAGCCGGGAAGAATATTCTGCTCAAGGTTGAAGAAAGTTAAACAAACTGCTCAAAGTTTAAGGAGCTGAGTAGTTTGCTGAGTTTAGGCGATCAAATATATAAAAATAAGATATGCTTATTAAAGTATACACATAATATAATTAATATAACTTATTGTATATTCTTATATAGTATATAACATAATATAATAAGTATAACAAAAAGAATAGCAAATATTTCATAGTGTGAGAGAAATCAATAATTTATAAAAATCTGAACAGCTAAATATTTTTTGTTTCTTGTATGAAAACAATAATATAATTAAATTATATATAAGTTAAGGGCAAGCATAGCAGTATCAGCCTTAATCCTATCTCTAATCTTGTAAACACAGCAAATACTATAAATGTAGCATTACTGAGCCAATAAAGTCAGTTGATATTCAGTCTATTTAGCGTGCGTTTCTTATTACCTTTTCTTTTTTTTTAAGTTTATTTGTGACAGTTGCTAACTGGTGCCGAAACCCGGGACAACGCGCGGTGGCCTGTTTTTTTTCCTCTCAAGGCAAAACACAATCAGGTGAGGAAAATTGTTAATAGCGCAACCACAATCAGAGATGCCACCATTACCGGAAGGAACTTTAGCAGCGGCCCACGCTAACGTTCGGGAATGGATGAAAATCAGAACGGCCACGTCACAGGACCTCCGAAAGGCCATTTCGGACCTGGAAAAATTCACAGGGGAGGTAGGCGAATTAAACCATTTTCTAAAAGGAGGGGATCGCCTGATGGCGAGAATAGAGGCAAAGACCGCAGAGAACCTATTAGATTCGGGAGATGCCGAGTCACTGAAGGCAGCTCTGGTGTGCAGAGTGAAAAGGAGTGTGTCAATCAGATCCAGGCGGACGAAGAAACCCCATGGCTAATAGTAAAAGAGAGGTTAAAGAAGGCATTTGGAGGGGGTAGGTAGAAATGCTTCGAGTGCCCCCCAAGCCCCTAGAAGAGGAGGATATCTTCCACATGTTTAGAGAAGCGAGACAACCTAGGCAAACCACTGGTCAGTATGCAGCGGCGCTTCTGGAACGATTTAATCGTATCACTGGGGAAGGAACTTGACGTGTCTGCGCTGACCGTTTTGGCTGGATTTACTTGGATGTTAAGTGAATCCAGCCGTCGAATGATCTCTCCGCAGACCGTTTCGGCCTGACGTAGTGCTCTAGTGGGGTTCATGCTGCTGCTAGTGATGGCAATATCGTCGGCAAAAGCGGCTACTGTCGCTCTACCGTAGTTTTTTGCCAACCACTTCAGCAGTGTAGATGTTAAATAACACTGGAGATAGTACTGCTCCTTGTGGCACACCGCAAGTGAGAGGTACTGAATGGGAATGGACGTCACGAACCCGCACAGCGAGACTTCTCTCACTGAGAAAGGAGACAATGACTCCATAGAGCTGCTCAGGGCATTCCAGGTCTTCAAGTTTTCTGCATAGGATCCCGTGAGATACGGAATCAAATGCTTTTGTGCAGTCTATGGAGATCAGCGCTGTTGCAGTATTCCTATTGAAGTTGGTGCACGCCTCAGTTTGCAGCTTCATCAGGTGGTGTTCAGTACTGAGACGTGCTTGGAAACCCGTTTGTTCAAACGGAATGACTGAGTTCTCCTCGCAAAAGTCTCGTAGATAATTGAGAACAATTTTCTCGAAGACTTTTCCGAGGTGAGGCAACAGGCTGATTGGCCGGTAGTGTTCTGGCTTGTCTCCTGTCTTAGCCGGCTTGAGGAGTGGAAACAGTATTGCGTGCTTCCACTGAACGGGGAAGTATCTTAACCTCAAGCAGGAGTTGTACAGGTTCGTGAGGTGCATTATTCCTTTTCTGGGGAGCTGCTTGAGGAGGACTGTTTGGATCCCGTCATGTCCAGGAGCTCTGTTCCCTTTCGTTCTTCTTAGGATAGCTTTCAGCTGTTTGGGGCTGATGAACATGAAGTTGTTCTCCTGGGCCATGGACGGGAGAGGTTCGGCATCGGTGGTCCTATTTGTGATGTCCTCTCTGTAGTGCTCAGCAAGCAGCTCCGCTTGGTCAGCTGGGGAAAGGAGTCGGTCCCCATCGTGCAGGCGGATAGTGGAAGTTTTCTTAACCGCAGTTCTGGTTAGTTTCCAGAACTTCCGGTAGTCGTCGTGGGTCGCCCTCAGCTTGTCCTGCCAAGTGGAGGTTTTCCATTGGCGGAGCAGATTTCTTATCTGGGTGGTAAGGGCGTTGAGGGCTATCTTAACGTCTTGGTCCCGGGTTCTGTACCACCTGTTTTTGAGGTTCCGCCTGCACGATATGAGAGCCATGATATGAGGAGGGGGTTTTTGAAGGTGAGGTGGGGAAGGACGGAAGGTAGGGATAGAGGAGTGGGCAGCCTCTAGAACGGTGTCAGTGAGGGTGTTGATGAAATCATCAACTTCCTCCGGAGAGCTTAGCGGTTGCACCGACGGTAGTCTATGGCAAATTTCGGCTTGGTATTTGCCCCAGTCAGCTTCTTGATATAGGAATTTTTCTGGGGCTGGCTCGTCCCGCCTTCCTTCTAACTCGTAGATCACTGGCCGGTGATCTGATGTTATGAAGTCAGTCACCGTGCAGCCAGTGATTCGATGGGGCTGTCGTGTCAGAAGGAGGTCGATGGTAGATGGATAGCCGTTGGAGTAACAACGGAAGGTATGGGTGTCAGGGTGGACTACCGTGAAGGGAGTCTTGACTAACACCCTGCCCGCCGCATTTGTCCGTGAATTGTTCCATAGACTATGTCGGGCGTTGAGGTCTCCGATGACCCAGTGGTTGGACTTTGCCCCGCAGGCTCGCAGAAAGTTCTTCAACTCCACAAGAGAACCTTGTGGACGTCGATATACCCCTGTGATGAGGGTTGGCTGCCTCATCAACACTGAACAGTCAAGTGGCTGATACGTTGGTCCGTAACAGCCAGGGGGGGGCGGGCATCTTCTTCCAGGGTATACCGTGTCGGACGGCAATGAGGACACCTCCATGAGGGTCTCTAGTGCAATCCGTTGCCACGGCATACCCTTGCAGAAACGGTGGTGGTCCGAGCACTCTGGTGTCTGTGAGTACAGCCACGGTGGGCCGTTTCAGTGCCAGCAGTGCTCGGATTTCTTCTATCTTCGGGCAAAGTCCATTACAGTTGAAGTTCATAACGGAGAAGGACATCATTGCTGGTTCTTCTGCGCCATGATTTGAACCAGAAGGGTCATCTGATCCGCTAGAGTCTTGAGTGTGGCCTGCATCGCGACTGCCCAGGGAGGAGGGATGTCACCCCAATGGTTGCATGTTGTGGAATGGGGGTTACATGGAGGTGCTGGGAGGGTAGTCTGCTGGGGTGGTAGTGGGGGGAAGGATTCGGGTGGTGGGGGTAGGGTGGTTTGTGGAGGGGGAACACCCTGTGGCGCTTCTGTACATGTGGTGGAGGTTTGACGAAGCTCTCCCGCCTGTCGAGCTCTCCCATTGGTCGGTTTGGCGGGAGCGCTGGTTGGCTGCTTCTTCGCGGCTGCGCGTTTGGCAGCCTGTTCCTCAAGCTTTTTCCTATATGGGCATTGCCTATAGGAAGCTACGTGGTTCCCCTTGCAGTTGTTACATTTCATCTGCCCTTCATTAGGGCAGCTTTTAATGTTGTGTTCGCCTCCACAGCGAACACATGCGGGTTCGTACCCACAATTTATTTGTATGTGGCCAAATTGTTGGCACTTATAGCATTGGGGCGGCAATGATTCTATCCTGGCCTTATAATTTTCGGCCGTAAATAGCACTCTATTAACGTGCCTTATGGTCTTGACGTCTTGCAAGGTGACGCCGGCTGGGAAGGTTACTATTATGGGCGACAGGTCGACCTTTTTCCCATCGGGAAGAGTCTTTTGTAGCCTCCTTGCTTTCGTTATGTTCAGGTCTTTAAAGGCCTCGATAACAGTGCTGGTACTGAAAGTTGTTGGCAACCCTTTTAACGTGTAATTTGTTAGTTTAGGCTTTTCGCCTCTGTTAGAGTAGGTGTGGTGGCCTATACCAAAAAGCTGTAGGCCACGAAGGACTTCTGATCTGTCAGAAGCTGATTTAAAGTCTATTTTCACTCCCTTCCTTAATTCGCGAATGAAATAGTCGCACACTTTTAATTTTTGTAAATAATTTATTACCTCGTTTAAGGTCCTATCTGCTACGAAGATCGGTGGGCAGGGTGTAGTTGATGCGGTTGTGGTTGATGCGGCTCCTGAAGTTCCTGGGTCCGTCGATGCTTGTTGAAGCGGCGAGAAACTGTTTTGCGTTGTTGTCGGGGGCGTCTTTTTCGGTGTGGTCTTCTTGGCCTTTTTGCGCGGCTCTCTGAACTCTCCTTCGTCATCAGAGGGTGGTAGTTGGGCTTTCTGGGCCACGCTGAGATTATTTCTCGTGTTAACCATTGTTTAATTAACACTACACTGACAACACTGATCGCGAAAAACTGAACGCGTCCCCGGGAACAAAGGCCCGAGAACAAAGGACTTTTGTACACAAAGGACTTGTGAACACAAAGGACTTGTGAACACAAAGGACTTGTGAATAAAGAACTGATAAAAGTGATAACGGCACTGAAAACGACGTGAACACTTTAACAGATAAACATGAACTAGGACACATAGCGAGACAATGCTCGTATATGTACCGCAGGAGAGAGAGGCGAGCCAATGGAGGTTAATACCCAGAAGGTGAGAACCAGGAGGACGCCGGAATCAGTAGGAGCATCCGAAACCTCGGACACCGAAAGGGAAGAGGAAGAATCGATAAGCAGCGGGAGTGAAGGAGAGGGAATCAGCAGAGGAGTTAGACGAGGACGAGTGACCGTAAGGAGAAAGGATCGAGTGGAGGCCTGAGGAGGGTGCCAGCAGAGTGGCAGCCGCTTCCTAACTAATGCAGCATACGGAAGAAGCGTAGCGGTCTGCCGATCATCAGGGTGGAGCGAGGAGTACGCTGTCTGGTGGACACGGGGAGCTCTAACACCATCCTGAGCCGGGAAGCAGCGGAGAGGCTATGCAGCGGCAAAGGGGCATTCCAGACGGAGGTATGTAACTGTAAGTTAATCACTCTGGGTGGCCCTTGTGAAGTAGAGGGGGGAGCAAAGTTAGGATTAGAGAGGTGATCAAATTCGAGAGGGAATTTAAAAGTCCAAATCATAGGTGAGGTAATGCGAGGATATGATGGAATCCTGGGTTGCGACTTATTCGAGAAAGTAGGGGCGAGTATAAGGAGCAAACAGGGGCGCTGGACTATCCGAATAGGATGTAAGAAGTACCGATGCCATGGGAGCTCACGGGAAAGCGAAGTTCGAATAGGGGCGGTGAATAAAGCGGAGGACTGGAAAGTAAGGTTACGTAGGGATTACCGAGATATCTTTCACAGGGAGGGTGAGAAGTTAGGGGTAACAGGGGAAACTGTACACGAAATTCCACTCAAAGAGGAACGCATAACGTACGTGAAAGAGAGAAGATACCCGCAGGTTTTAAGTGACCAAATTATATAGTTTATGTGGAATGTCCATAAACTGGTAGGGGGGAGTTAAGGGCCGAAGCATAGCAGTATCATCCTTAATCCTATTTCTTATCTTGTAAACACAGCAAATACTATAAATGTAGCATTACTGAGCCAATAAAGTCAGTTGATATTCAGTCTATTTAGCCTGCGTTTCTTATTACCTTTTCTTTTTTTTTAAGTTTTATTTGTGACAGTTGCTAACTTATATATATATATTACTACTTAATTACTTAGTAAGACAGTAGACTAATTTTATCCAGAACTTTATGTTGTTATTTTTTAATATTTTTTAAAATCGATGAAATTTTTACAGGTTTATGTGCACTAAATAAGTGTATGTGCACACATTGAAAAATATAGAAATAAAAATTTTAAGTCGGAAATGAGTTTAGTATTAACTGTAATTAAAAAAAAAAATTTCTGACTTGGAAAAACATTAGATCATGGATAAGTCAATCTATTATATACTCCTTCGAGTTTACATTTTAGAATTAAAAGGATCAAATTACTTTAATTAATAATTTAATTTAATTAACAATCAATGATTATTTGAAAAGACAATGTTGAGAAGTAGAGGTTCTAAACGTGACTTTTTCATTCGAAGCAATATGGCTCCTTAACGTTAGGCCCTAGCGACAAATGTTGGAAAACAAAAAATATTCTCCATTAAATTTTTGATCAGAAAACTGTCGTCGAATTTTCTATCCGAGCAACATCAGCATAGCTAGATAGCTAGAGCTTGTAAAAATGTTTCATTTTTGTGTGTAAAAAAAATGATGAACCAAATAAGTATTGACCCTCAGCAAAAAGACATGCATTTAAAAAAAAAACAAAAAAACAATAATGGGAGGAAAATCTAGCACAATTCATTTTTATTAATTAGTATATATTTAATAAAATTTGAGGATCTGTAAATCCGTGTAAATATTACGATCTGCCACCCAGAAAAGCAATGAACAACAGAATCATAATGTTCAAGTTTTTAATTATTTTTTGTATTAATACGTCATACCAGACAAGAAACTGACTGACTTGACTTGACAGACAAGAAACTACTCATCTTGTCCAGCAACTCCAATATTTTCTAGACAAGCGACAAAGCTCTTAGTAAATTATAAAAGACTTATTCCAATGATAGTAATTCGAACCATTTAGACATACGGATTTGAGCTTTGGGCGGAGCCCCAAAACGTTGGAACCTTCCGATTAATTACAAGAGACTCATTTACATGACAGTGATTAGACTTATTAAAAACACGGAGTTGAGCTTTTCGGCTCCACTAACCCTTTCAATTCTTATAGTATTCGAATCCTTAATATCCTAAATCCTTTGTAAAATCCCTAATGCACCTTATTTTGACACAAACTTATCCATAAAGATTGACTTAACGTACCACATGATGTTGCTTTAGCCCAAACCAGATACATATCCTTTCATTGTAAACTGCATTTCCATTCGAAATCACTAGTCCCCCAACTTGCCTCTTTCTCAATTCCTGATAATCCTCCGAGAAAAGAAGATAGCCAAGAGACCAAATGTGAAAGAAAATGCTGCTAGTGAGTAGTTATTGACATGTCTTAATAATTTTCCCTAAATTTACTTGTTGTATATAGTGTATAAAATGTATATATCAATAAATAGTTGTTTTTTTTTTTAAATGGTACTCCTTTTCTTCTTATTCCCATCAAATTTATGCACGTTCACCTCTTTCTGCTTTATAGCGTTCCAAGAAATCATGTTTGATCAAACTTCATTTTGTTTATCGAAAATTTTCATTAATAGTTAGGTGGTATGGATGTTTTTAATGTGTATATGTCTTACGCAAAAAAATAAACGTAATCCTACTATTTAATTTAGGTAATAATTTCTGCCATCGTTTCGATGCTCCTGTGGGATAATATTTTCTTTTTCCTATTTTTCTAAACTACAAAATATAAAATACAACAGTTCATCAATTATTTATCAGTTTAAAGGTCGAAGCCTCCCCTCCTCAACCACGTCGCTCGTTACTCAAGGTCTCAACTAAACCATTAACTCCGAGGCTTCCGTAACTTGATCCTGAAGTTGTTTCAGTCAAGTTTGCACCAAATACCGAATAGAAAAGTTAACAAGTCCCAAACTTTTATTTCCATTTACTTGATTGAACCCTATAAATTTCTTTTATTATTCAGGGTTCGTAAACAAAATAATGTTACAGTTACTAACTTATCTGTTAGAATTTTAACACGATCTACATTACGTACATTAACATGCTATCAACAGCCATTCTTTAATCTCTCTTTTTTTTTTGCTTTATATTTTATTTGCAGTACAGTTTGGGCCTATTAAAAATAATTCGATTTCTGGAATAATAACTTATTTTTTCACTCAGAGGTAAAACCATCACATCCACATTGTACTTCCATGATATCGACATAATGCATCAAAAACATATAAAGAGAATTAAATTTCTCCCCGACTGGAAAAAACCTAACAATAGACCATAGATGTGTCCATCTATAATCTCCTGCTTTTATATCTAGTGCCTCTGATAAGGATATTAAATGTAATTAAATTTACGTATCACTCAATTAAATTTAAAATTAATCATAATTCGAAATGAACAAAGTTGATAGAAAGTAGATGATTTTAAGCGTGAAATTTTACATTCACACCAATACAGCCCCTAAACGGTAAGTCCTAGTAACAAAAGTTATATAATAAAAAACAATTTCCATTAAATTTCTGTTAAGGAAGCTGTCATCAAATTTTCAATCAGAGCAACAACAGAGCTATTTTATTTTAACTTTGTTTATTTTGAATAATCATTGATTGTTAATTTAAGCAACTATTAAATTGTTAATTCTAAAATGTAAATTGGAAAAGCAGGGGATTAAAGGTAGACTTACAAACCAACTTAAAATGTATGATCTATTGTTTTTCCCAGTCAAAGAAAAACTAATCTGTTTTGAATAATGTGTTGTGAACTATGACCTGCAGTATCGCGTAGAAATATGTGATGTAGGGCTTTTATTTAATTAATTTATTATTTTATCATTAAAAAAAAATAATAATATTTTTGAAGAATATTATACTCAATATTAAAGCCGTAAAACATATGCATCGACATTTTTAGCAAAATTTAAATATATTATTTATGAAATAACTTTTTAGTACTTACTGCATTTCTGATTTATACCCATCTTCTCCAATAATCAATAATTAAACAAATTGTAAGTTATATAACTTTATATCGCAGTCGAATTATTCCTATGAAATCTAATTTATTTTTACAAATTTGATAAAATTTACAGGCAATTTAACTGATAAAAAAAAATCCAATATGAACTTTGAAATGGCACGGCTGTCTTTTCGGTTGATTAAAAAACTTTCAGACCATTCTCTTCCTTAAAGTTCCTTCTCAGACTTGGATAGGGACGATACTGCAATTTTGAATCGAAATTTTTATTAAGTACGAGAAGTAATTTTAGAAATAATAAGAATCTAACGAATATTTATGGGAATATCTGTCATTTTAATTTCCTTATAATTTTCATGTTTATTTTTAAAAATATTAATAGTGGTAATAGCAAATAATCAATGGTATAATGAAAGTAAACTTATTTTACAGTTAATGAAAAACAGATAAATTGAAAGAAATGTATTACGAACTGGATTCTAAAATAATGAAATAATTTGATTTGAATTAATTTCCGGATTAACGATTTTATAATTTCTAATAAAGTGAACCTACGTAATACATCAAGTTAATCATTAGAAATGAGGCGTGGAGACGCAAAAGGGGGTAAATCCAAAATTGAAAATTTTTCAGTAAACCCAAAAATATGCATAATTCAAGTGATCATTTTTTGAAACAATTATTATTGGATCAGAAGCTTTTAAATAACATCAGAAACATATCTGTAAAATATTGTTCAGTTTTTCTAAACTTCAAAGTTTTAAACAATTTAAATAAACTGGATTTATCCCAATCTTCAAGGGAAAATTTAAAAAAGTCAATAAATGAGAAAAATCTTATGAAAATTATCATGTTGTATTGTTTTATTAATTTAACATTGAACAAACTTTGATGAGAAAAATAATTAATAAAAAAAAAACAAACGATTTAAACGATTTCCTCTAGATTTCTTTAAATTTTTCATATATATATATATATATATATATATATATATATATATATATATATATATATATATATATATATATATATATATTTTTTTTTTTTTAAATCGAACACTAGTTTTGAAATTGAGCCAGTAATAAAAACAAAATTAACAGATACTAAAGGGATTCAAACCTTATCCGTAGTGGAGTAGAACATGTTAAAGAAAAGTCTTATATCACTGCGGCCAATAATGGAGCATTTTGATTGTTTGTGCTTGAGCTGTTTACATTCAAGTATCCGGGCACAAGTTCCAGGAGCAGCATATCTATTGAAGTTCAATTTTATTAAATAAGATTGGAATCGGCAGATGTAAGAACAGATAGAAAATGGGAAATGAAGATTGTAAAAACCTCTGATGTTTTGACAAAGACCGCTTCCAACTACCTTCATTCCCAGATTTTTTTTTGGATGCTGTTATATTTATTTCAGGATATCTCTCCATATTTGACACAACACAATAAATTAATTATCACACGTGTAAAAATATATCGACGACTAAAACCTTTTCAAATGTTCATTACTACTTTCGTTAAAAGCGTAAGTGGTGCTCCAAGCGGCTGTTTTGAGAAACAATGATTTACCCGCTTCTGAAACTCAACCCAAACTTTTACATGAAGGTAAAATTAGATTGGATTTAGAAGGGTTAATGATTCACCATCTTATAGAGGACCTTATAGAGGTGGAAAAACCTAAAAAAAATTAATACTTATTTACCCCCTTTTGCTTTTCTACGCCTCAAATAATAAAATTGTTCAAAACCAATCCAGATTGTTGAAATTACCAGATGAAAATTTGTAATAGTCTCATTTTGAATTTGTTTCCAATAGTTACGGAAAAAAACAAATAGTCATAGGTAACATTAAAAAATTTAACCTGCCTGGCTATTTCTTCCCCCTTACACTTTATATCTTTTAGAAGTCCATTTAGCCTCCTTAGGTAAGTACCAATATATTTGAATTTTGTATTGCATTTTTGAAAACATTAGTATATATTTGTGATCCCAGTGTATAAGTGGTTTAGTCGTATTTGTACCCAAATGAGTTAACTGACAAAAAAAAGATTGGAGACATTTTATTCAAGGCGAAAATGTTTTAGTCAAATATTCGTCTTGAAACACAATTATTGTAATGATTTTTATCCATCTTGAGTTTTGTAAAGCTCTATCTCACACACTTCGGTGTACAACTATCTAAACAAAGTTGATCAGTTGTATACGCCCAGTGAATTTTTGAGGATGATAGTTTTTCTACTATTTAGATTATCTTTAGTAGTAAAAAAAATGTTCTATAACCAGCCAGACCTTTCCTTTTATCGACCAGATGCAAAATCTCTAACCACGAAAATTACTGAACCAATCTGTACTAAATTGTAACAATTATTTTTATAATTCAAGGAAGGTCTAGCAATTATAAAATTTAAATACTTTCAATTATATTGCGATAAGTATGTGCTGCGCAGTGAAGTTTGATACTCAACCAATATGTGGCGAGCACCTTTCCAGAGAGGTTACATAGAGTAAGGTACAGTGTTATATATAACTAGAAATTTATGATAAAATTTACTTATTTTCAATTTTGCTGTTATTAAAAAAGCTATAAATATATAGAGCAACAATAATAATTAAATGTATAGTGTTGAGTGCCAGAAACCAGATTTGCGATTCTGTCATATACTTTCATGGTTAGAACTTTGTATCCAACATGATCGATCGACAAAATTAGCATTGCAAAATTGGATGTCTACTTATGCTTTTACGTACTCTACAAACACCTAATGAATGCAGTTTTGACTAATTTAAATATTACTGCCATGCGTGAAAATAACATTGAATATATAATGCTAAATTACATACTTCAATACAAGATTTTTATCGATAAACAAATAAAATTCAATTATTAGTTAAAATATTCTACGTTCTTATTTATGAGAGCGGGCGAAGCGAAGGGGTATGCTAGTTTAGTATACAAGCTTCAAATAGATTGATTCGTTTTTATTATTATTTTTTTTAAATAATTACAATTGGGCGGCAATGCAGAGGGTTGATGAAGAACTGTGTTGCCGAGTGAAGTATTGCCCTCAGGGAGCGATATAGGTCTGAAGCATTGAATCATCCATCTCTGGCTCACCGCAGTCTTCCTGCCCTAAATGTTTTTGGTTTCGGACATCCAACTTTATTTTAACTAATTCGTATGGCACGTGTCGGTAAATTAACAGCTGTTCAAGCCATGGCAAATTATTTGCAAACTAGGATGTGGAGTCGCTCCAATGTTGGATTCGTTCCTTTACTCGACCAGTGGATTCCCTCGGGTCCGACTAAGGCCATGCTGATTGGAGGATTAAGCTGACCAACCCTTCTCTGTTTGCCTAGCCATTGGCTAATAAGCATTAAGGGCTTAACTATTATAGACGTTTGGCTTTCTGATAGCCCTTCAGGGGTCAGAATTAATTTTATCCCACGTCGCGGCTTCGCCCGCTCTAGTTTACTCTTATAAGTCAAGAGCTTGAATATAATTGAAGTTATATTTCACTCGAGGTACACCATGATGGTATAGAAGGGTCAATACAATTAGGATTGATGAATTAATTGCCACTTCTATTGGAATTATTTTATTAAAATACTAGTTTCTAATATCATTCATGGTCCTTTAATTGTAAGCACTCAGTGAATGCAATCCGCAAAAGTTTCATAACAGTCTCATACCAAATAAATTACTAAGTCATACATTAAAATTAAAAATTGAATGTCTAATTATGCTCTTATGTAGTTTCCAAACACTGAATCTGGGTAATTTAAATATGGGGAAAATTACTGCTACGGGTGAAAATATTAATGAAATAATGTTCAATTGGATACTTCGATAGAAGAATATTATTGATAAACAAATATATCTTCAATTAGTATTGACGAATTAATTGCCACTTCTATTGAAATTATTTTATTAGAATACTAGTTTCGAATGCTAAACATTTATCTTCTTGAACATACAAAATTTTCAATACATAAGCACTATGTTACATGGGTTATATATACTAAACCTTAAGACTAGAAATCAATTATATTGGTACTCACCTGAGGAGGTCTAACATATATCTAAAATTAAAATGAATAATTAATAATTAACTAAAATTATAATAAAGAAATCCAAACCATATGCACTAGCCAATAACGGATAAAGTAAAATTTCGATCAACAATATTGTAAAAAAAGAAATCCATAAAAAACCTATGAATAATACATACATAACACCTCCAGGGAATAAAGCTACCCGAAAGAAATATATTTTGATACCATATTACGGCCCAATATCCACCAAACTCGGAAAGGAATAAACTATTGTTATCTTATTTCCCTTCACCTAAAGACAAAATAAACCCTTTCCAGAAAAGCGGTGTATAAGAACTAAAATAAAATGACTGTGAAGCTATATACACGGGAAAAACTAGACGATCGGTGAATCAAGGAGTAAAAGAACATATAACAGCATGCAGTAATAAAACCCAAAATTCCAATTTCCCTATCTTTCTAAATGAAAATAACCATAAATTCAATAAAGACTCGTAAAAATAATACATCAAGTAGAAAATAGCCTGAAATTAAATATTAATGAATCATTAGAAATAAAATCGTTTAAAACCGATCCAAATTTTTGTTTTAATTATCAGATAAAATTTCCAATAGCCCCATTTTGAATTTCTTTCTAACTGATGATAAATGTTGAGCATTTGAAACTAGTATTCTGATAAAATTACTCCAATAGAAGTAGCAATTAATTCATCAATTCTAATTGCAGTTTCATTTGTTTATCGATAAAATTCTTCTATGGAAGTATCCAATTGAGCATTATTTCATTAATATTTTCACCTGTAGCAGTAATTTTCAACTAGATTTGAATTGCCCAGATTCAATGTTTCAAAATTACATAAGGGCATGATTAGACGTCCAATTTTTAATTTTAATGTATGACTTAGTAATTTAGTTGGACAGTTGTTCACAACTAAAGGCTCGTGAATTATATTTTTACACACAATATCAGAATGCAAAGAATCGACGTTTTAATTAGTTAATAATTTTTAATATTAGAATTAAGTTTATTATCACATCTGGTTGAATTTTAATTTTCTAAATATAAAAGTGTGACAAACGTCGTTTATGTCATTTAGTAATGAACATTTAAATTATTATTACAGAAAAAATTTCCATTGTAAACCGTATTAGATTTATGAAAATGATTTAGTTAAAATTTAGTACATAAATTTATCATAGTTTTTCTATAGCAAAATGTTCAAGAATGGCGCTAAACACATATCGGCCAGTTTTTAAACTTCATTGGGACCACTTCATGTCACTCCATATATTTATAGATTTTTTAATAACAATTAAATTGAAAATAAGTGATTTTTATCATAAATTTCTGTATCTATATATCACCGTACTTTGTAACCTATTTTGAATAGCGCTCACCACCTCTCATTCGATATTCCAACTTCACTGCGTACCACAAATATATCTAAAAATTTATCAAATTTATTTATATAAATTGCTCTAAGGTGAGAAAGTTTTAGTAAAACAGTTATATTAAAAAATAATAATAATAATAATGTGGGAAAGTTTACCTGAAGTTAACAACATAACTTTCAACATGAATTTTGTGTTTTATATTTTGTTTTTTTTGCAATTTTCTAACGTAAAGAAGTTAATCAGAAGTTAGTAACATTAATTTAGTGTTTTCTATGTTGGTATATAAAGATATTTTATATACTAACTAAAGACTGTTAACTCAACGAAACTCATAAACAACGAAACTAAAAACAATTCAATCAGTATCAGTTTTGCCAACTATCCATTCCATTTTTTAAATAATTTATAAGGTTGAGTACTTTTTTTTTGTTTAATATATATATATTGTATTTTTAATACAGAAAAAATAATGTATCTTAACGTAAGTACAGATATTTTAGAGAAAAAGAATCGGGTCTGTCAAGAAATAATATCGCCATTTCGATGTATCGTGTACAACAAAAATTATTAAAGTTTTGAAACAAATTAAATATTAAAGATTTTGTTTAAACAGCGAATTAGCTCTTTTTGTACACAGGCTTTCTTTCATTTTATGTCCTAAAAGTATTGCAATTAAGGGCCTACAAACAGCCTGGCACAAAGGGCTCGTTAGACCTTCTTCAAAGATATTTACCTAAAACATAAGCGTATAGTTTATAATTGAAATTTAAAAAATACATAATTAATTAATTACTTAAAAATGTCATTAGAAATATAACGAATAGATTATAATTGAATTTCCCACCGTTCTATTGCCTATGAGTATGACATATATGACACAGATAAAACTGAAAAATAAATTCCTGAAAAGAAACTGAGTTCCAAAGTTTTTTTCTTTTCCACTTTTAACGTTTAATCGAGCTTTCTGACAGAGTCTTATTATGCAATCATATCTCAGTGATAGAACATTCAGAGTAAGTCACAACAGTAAGACTACCCGACACATCCTCGCACCGACCTCAGCACTCAAAGGCAGCACATGTGATAACACACGTTTGTTATCAATAAATTATGAGCCCTTCATTCGCAAGAATGGTTTCGAATTTGGGCGATCAAAATAAATCCAATAAATATCATCAAATAACTTTTACCCAACGCCATAAACCTACGACTTCTTATCCTTTAATAATGTTCAATTAATCCCTGTTGAACATATCCGCTACCTAGGAATCCATCAAGACAAACATCGTACCTGGAATCCACATACAAAACTAAAACTGTAACTCGTTGTTGACTACTTTAATATTAACTAGACAAACGTTTAAACATTCTAAATAATAATAAAAAAAAAATTAAAAATTTCATGACTGTTATTAGATCTATTTAGGCATATAGATTTTAGCTTTGGAGCACTACTAAACCTTCTAATTCTCCTCGTTTCCAATGGTTACAATCCAAAATCCTTCGTAAAATCTTCAACGCTCATTATTAAATCACAAACAAACTTATCGAAGAAGATCTTAATGTTCCATGTGTTGCTGATTTAGCCCAAACCAGGTACCTATCCTTCTATAGTAAACTTCATTCCCACTCGAATCCTTTAGTCTCCCTACTTGCTTCACACTAGGGTTGGGCGATAGTCGATAGTTACTATCGATATATCGATAGGTCATGCCTATCGATGGTAACTAACGATAGTACTGACTATCGATAGTTCTTTTTTACTAATTTCAAATTTTGAAACATTCGGAATTATGCTGATCTGTCTCTGTCCAGTGTCGAATTCTTTTGACATTGAATTCGGAAGTCCTGGAACTCAAGGGTTCTCTCAAAGATTAAGCCAAAGGAAAGCAGAAATGCTAGTTTTTCTTTCGGGAAATATGTGGCTCAAGGAGCTCACTTGGCTCTTGAAATTAACTATTTCGTAATTTTTCTTTTTTGAAGATAATATTTGTTCATTATTATTGTAACCATATAAATTGTAAATACCTTTTTTGAAATTCAAATAAATTAGTTTTTTTCTCTGATCTTTATGATATTATCGTATAATTTATAATCCTGCAAATTTCAAATAGTAAGTAGATAACTGAATTTAATTAAATTAGTTAAAATTCTTTATTGAATAACTTTGGAAAAATAGAAGAAACTATCGAAAAATTATCGATAGTTTTCAACCGATAGTATCGGCCTATCGATAGTGCTAACGATGCTAACCCTACTTTACACTCGATTCCTGATAACCGAACTAGGCGTCTGAAAAGAAGATGACCTAGATACCTTTTAATTTTAAACTTTAATTGAAGTGCTACTAGTGAGTAGTTATGCACAAGTTATTTACATGTCATTGTAATCATTTTCCTTAAATTTACTTATTGTATATAATGCATGTATTTATAAAAAAATTATTAAATTATTAAAATACTAAGAAGTTACTGCAGTCTTATGGTGAATACCCATTAAAATTCTAAATGTTTAAATGGCTAGCGTTTGTAACAAAATATAATTATCGCATTCTATTAAACGTGACCCGTTTGTTTCTGATGGACATGGAATGTACAGATAGATTCTTGTAAGAGTTTTAACGAAGCCAGGGTTCAAGGCTGGATATCAAAAGTGAATTTAATGTTTGGTAGTTCTGGGATAGCTATGTGTTTGAAGACTTCCCTAAGACTTGGCTAGAGTCATTCCATGCTTAAACTTGTTAGCCAGATATTTCGTATTCAGATTTATGCGGTGGTGAGATATGTGAAGAGTTGCACAGGGAGTGTACCTAGCCTGGACTTCAGCCAAAATTCGACCGCCCTCCTCAGCTCCCAGTCTTTATCTGGGGCCCAAAAAGCCGATATCGTATATTTTTTGTCAATATTCATTCATCACAAAAAAATATATAATAAAAAAAAATAATAATAATAACAGGATCTCTAGATGTTACTGTTCGCATGAATTCATTTATTTCAAATCTGTAGCAATATATAGGTCAGCATAAAGATCCTGCATAAAGATATAAATTGATAAATAATGCTTTATCAAGTAATAACGTTTATTTATTTATTTAACTATTTATTGATATATGCATATGTATACTTTATATAATACCAGTAAATTTGAGAAAATTATAACAATATGTCAATAACATGTAAAGAACTACTTACTAGAAGCACTTCAATAGTTCTACATTACAAGGTCTCTTGGCCATTTTCTTTTTAGACGACTCGGAAGATTATCGGGAATTGAGTGTGAGGCAAGTTGGGAGACTAGTGGATTCGAGTGGGTATAAAATTTACCAATGGAAGGATAGGTTTCGGCCAAATTATCAGCATATGGAACATTAAGATCTTTATGGATAAGTTTGTTAGTGATATAATAAGGGGCGTTGAAGATTACACCAAGAATTTTGGATTGTAAGGAATGGATAAGAGGAGAATTGGAAGGTGTAGTAGAGCCCCAAAGCACAACTCCAAATTGGTCTAAACACTATCATGTAAATAAATCTTTTGTAATTTATTAACTGCTTTGAACATTTGACTAGTGAATGTTAGAGTAAACGACGAGCAGTTATCTTTTAAATCTCGTATGTAGTTGTAAAAATTAATACAAAATATATATATTATGTTTATAATAATATTTACAACTGTACAATAATACAATAAGTAAATTACTGTGTAAATTTATGGCTTACCAATATCTTATAAAGAAACTAACCATTGGTATCTCTTCTCAATATAAGTTCTATATCAGGGAATCTCTCTAGAAATGGTATTTATAGGTCTACCTCAAGATTATTAAAGAGAAGACCAAGATATCCGTCTACAAGTCTACGTTCCTGCCCATCCTATCTTACTCCTCTGAATCATGGACCCTTACCTCAAAACACAAAGGGCAGATCCAGACAATGGAAATGAGATACCTAAGAAAGGTTGAAGGAAAGACCAGGAGAGATAGGATCCGTAACTCTACAATAAGAGCGAACCTCGAGGTACAGGCGGTAGAAAAACCACTCTTGAAGAAAATAAATTAAGATGGTTTGGGCACCTCCTGAGGATGAGCACGGAGAGAACGGCCAGGATATCGTATGAGACGAGAGTAGAAGGAAGAAGACCAAGAGGAAGACCACGGATCACCTGGGAGGAAGGCGTGCGGGAGGCGTTCAGGAAGCGAGGGCTGGACTGGAGCAGGAGGAGAGAATTGGTTCAAGAAAGGGACACTTGGGTCAAGCTCTATAGAGGGAATCCCCACACTGCACAGCGGTAGAGAGGGAAAGATTATGATGATGATGATGACCTCAAGAAGATTAAGAAATTCGTAAAACACGACAGTGTGTATATCATTTTGACACACATAAAATGTTTATTTTTACTAATATTGTATTTAACTATTCAGCAAGGTCTGATAATCCTTTCTCCTTTTCAAATATCTTAACTTATACTAATAGGTTTCAAGAACTACAGGCAAAATCAAGAAATAACCCATATAACTATAAAATAAAAATTTATATACCATAAAAATAACTTATATGTTAATTAGTTATATGTTAACATAACAAATATTTGTACATAACAAACAAGAGGCTTGTAAACTGATTTATGTAAGAAGAATACACTATACGTATATATTGCTTATCAAAGTATTTTGGTTATAAGGGTCACCTGTGGTGTAGTGGTTAGCATAGCAACCTACTAAACCCAAGATCGCGGGTTCGCAGCCCGGCAGATGACCTTAGGATTTTGTAAAGGGAGTAAAAAATCCTTAGCTATGCCGTCCTTCGGAAGGGACGTAAAATGGGGGTCCCGAGCCTGTGCGATGTCAGGTACTCGTTAAAGATCCCTATTCTAATTATATCAGGATTGGCAAAATTTAGGACTCCCACCGTAGCATCATCCGATTGGCCATAGCAGCATAAAGTGACGTTAAACGAAATAATACAAATTTTGGTTATAAAAATATTAAATATGTTACTCTTAAAATTATTTATAGTTTTTAATTGGTTTGGTTTTGTAGGTGATTTTTTCCGGTAAACCTTATCACCTTCCATGGAATATCGTTTGATTCCAACTATTTCCAAACATAGTCCTTAATGGAGTCCACTTAACTCGAGTATTCAACCCTTTGAAGTGTTAAGCTTCCAACATCTTGGCATCGTTCAAAAAGAATAGGGACACTCTAAACTCGCTAGCCTCATCATATGATTTTTTGGATATAATTTTATACTGTTATAGCATCTCCCGTCACGGCTTCACTCCCTCTCATAAGTAATTTTATTTAATTGAAGTTTTATTTGTTTATCGATAAATACGTATATATTGTATTGAAGTACGCAATTGAGCATTATTTTTTCAATATTACTAAATAATTACTACTACGTTATTTCACGCATAGAATTAATTTTTAACCTAGATAAAATTGCACTGATTACGTGTTCGAAGATTAAGCTAAATGAGACATTCAATTTTCATTTGTTATATATGAGTGATAAACCAGATGGACAGAAACTATTAAGTAACTTTTACAAATAATGGACCGTGTTTAATGCTTACAATTTTTTTTTTTTTTTTAATATAGATTTATTGAAATTTACAACTGTACAAAATATATACATCGAGTAAATGTATTGACAACGATTATGTTAAAACTTAAAAAGAACTAATCATCAGAAGCACTTTATTAAAAATTCCACACTAGAAGGTCTCTAGGCCATCTTCGTTTTAGACGCCTCGGAGGATTATCAGGAATGGAGTGGGAAGCAAGTTGAGAAACTAACGGATTTAAGTGGTTATGGAGCTTACTATGAAAGGATAGGTATCTGGTTTGGACTAAATCAGCAACATATGGAATATTAAGATCTTTATGGATAAGTTTATTGGCAACAAAGTTAGGAGCGTTTTGGATTTTCCGAAGGATTTTGGATTATAAGGATTGAATACGAGATGAATTGGATGGTTTAGTAGGGACCCAAAGCTCAACTCCGTCGGTCCAAATAGGTCTAATCACAGTCATGTATATGAGTCTTTTGTAATTAATTGGGAGCTTTGAACGTTTGTCTAATAAATGTTGAAGTAATCTGTAACGACGAGAAGTTTCTTGTCGTTTTAGTTTTGTATTTTATTTTTTTTAAATTTTATTATTGCTAAACCTTCCTAGAAATATGAGTGTAACCATTTTAATTTCTATTGCTGAAAAACTACTAGTTATTTCTAGTGCTTTCTGGTACAGAATTTCAAATCCAGCTAAGTCTATTTTTAAAAAGTTTTCACAGCTAATCGATAAAGATAAAGGCCTAGTTGGATTAAGAAGAGAACTTAGTCCCTGTATGGCCGTTTACAATTTGATTTAACTACTTTGGGAGAAACCCTTTCACCTAAAGATAGTCTGATATAAATACTATTTAAAAAAAAAATCTGGAAGTAGGACTTGGTTCTAAGCCTCATCCTAGATAGTACAGTATCATTTATTATGAATTATTTGATAGGTGCGATTGTTAAAAAGTGCGAAACCGCTAAAAATCGCCAAAGGGAAGGACAGAAGGGTACAAAGGAAGTGATCATTTGAGCCCTTAAGGGACTGTTAATGAGAAGGAAGGCATTATGAGGCGGAGGTTGCTCTTGATTATGTATCACGACCCAGTTTCCTCTATTCATACCCCCTCCCCTCCCCCACCCGTACGAACTTCATTCACCGATGGAAATCGCTTTCTCGATAGTGAATGGGAATGAGGGAAGGTCTTATCGTTATGAAAGATAAGGGCAATCTTCGTATAATGTTCTTCATTATAAAATGCGTGTTGATCAATAATAGTATTTTGAGGTTAAAAAAATTGATAGATAAAAAAAATATATCAAATAGATTTCTTCATTTTCTTGGCTATATGTTTAATTCTTATTCGAGTTTCCAGCTCCCGATATACTTTAACCAGGGCATAAGAAACTAATATAAAAAACTAGCTTTCCCTGTCGCGGCTTCGTCCGACCTCATGAGTGAAGAACGTAGATAATTTTAAATGATAATTGAAGTTTTTTTTTTTTTTTTTTTTTTTATTTATTGATTCGAATCTTGTATTGTAGAAATCACCCAAAAAAGAAAAAAGTAATTCATAAGACATCTGAATGTAGTCCAGTCAATAAACACATTGTAGAGTGCATGGAATATGCGATAGTTTTTGACTTCATAGCTTCGTTAGGAATAGTTAGAAGGTAACATCTAAAAGTTCCCAACCCTGTGGGGAGGGGGGGTGAGCTAAAGGTGGGGGGAGGGGAGAAGGTCCAATTTTCGGGTTTTTTGGATTATATCTCGAAAACGGTGGACTCTAGAAAAATATGTTTTAAACCAAACAATAATTAATTATAAAATTACAACTATAACCAAATTATAAATATTATAAATTGTAGTGTTATATTTAGTTAGACAGTTAATTATGCTGTGCGTGTAGAAACCCAAGTTCGGCAGCAGTAAGTTTTTTATATTAATAAAGCATAAATCTCTCTAACTTAGTTTAATTAATTAAATTTCCTACAAAATTGAACCTATACATAGTTGTCGAACTTTCAACGGTTTCCGAGATCTACGTTATTGAAAATCATTAATTTTCGAGAAAAAAATAATTTGTATCTTAATTTTTGTCAATATTTGCTTCTAGTGTCTTCCACAATCGTTTCTCGGGGGAAAAAAATGTAAGTATCAATGTTTTAGAGGATTAAATTTACTTTAATTTAATGTTTTTGGCATTTAATGTTTAACAAATAGTAAGGTAAAAATTATTTTGTTCTCAAAAATTAATAATTTTCAATAACGTAAATAACGTAATCTCGGAAACCGTTGGAAGTTCGACAGACATATATATATATATATATATATATATATATATATATATATATATATATAATTTTTTTATTTTTGAAGAGAAAAGATTAGACCCGGTTGGGATTCGAACCCAAGTCTCCACTTCTCTAGCGTGGTGCCTTATCCACTAGGCCAGCGAGCCCGTACCTGAACCAGGGAAATTCCCTCTCTTCACTGATCCATACCCCCGGGCACTCGCATTTCCCTGGTTCGGGTACGGGCTCGGTGGCCTAGTGGATAAGGCACCACGCTAGAGAAGTGGAGACTTGGGTTCGAATCCCAACCGGGTCAAATCTTTTCTCCTTAAAAATAAAAAAATAAATAAAAAAAAATAAATTATTATATTTTACTGTTTAGAAACACTTCAGTTTTTAACTCACACGTATATATGATTATATAAAAAATAATTATTAACAACCGAAGAATTATTTCATATATATATATATATATATATAGTTCAATTTTATAGGAAATTTAAAATAAGCTTCAATTTTGATTTGAAACATATTTTTCTAGAGTCAACCATTTTCGAGATATAATCGAAAAAAAAACCTTTTCCCCTCCCCCATTGAAAGCCTGCCCCCCAGGGGCGGGGACTTTTAGTATGCTTACCTTCTAACTATTCCTAACGAAGCTATGAAGTCAAAAATTATAGGATGTTTCATGAACTGTACATCCCTTATTTCTGCACTCATTGACTGGACTAATGTTAAGAGAATGATTTGATTGTTAAGGTTTCCAGTTATAGAAAAAAACTTACATATTAATATCGTGAGAGAAACAGTCAGTCTGATTATCCACAAGGTTGTTTGTATGTTTGACCTTGCGGTTTGTTATCTGTAATAGCAAAAGAATCTTTAATTGGAAATTTTAATCGTTTGAATTTAAATGGTAGATTAGTAAGAACTATTGGGATTCTAGGAATGAATGCGAGTTCTTAAGTCGCTGTTCCAGTGTGAATTATAGCTTCCATTATATTTTCACGTATATCTATAATTTTAACCTGGTACCATTGTTAGGTTTAGTTGGTTGAAGAGTACGTAAAAGCATAATTGGACATCCAGTTTTAAATTTTAACGAATAAGTTGCTAATCCAGATGTACAGTGAATATTTATTATATTATTAGCGATATACCGGTCGATTTCCTAATTTCACTTGGATCCATATGTCGCACCACGTGTGAACGTGTGAGTAAAAACTGAAGTGTTTCTAAACAGTAAAATTCTAAAGAGGTAAAACACATTTAAGTTAAGGAAAAAATTAACAAATATTTAATCCATACAACAAAATAATATTTGAAATATAATTAATTTATTTTACATAGAGGGATCATTTAAAGAAAACATGAAAATTAATTATTTTCTAGACAAGTAATGGATCCTTGAATTTCTCTGTCACCACGTCACTGGTTTGTGACCCAATTAAGGTCGTGAGAGCACTTAAGCTGCAAACATTACCAGAATTCCATTTCGAATTTCGCAATAAATTTCGATTCCATTATCGTTTTACCTGCTTGGAGGATTATAGGTATGCGTGGAACTGAACAAGGATTGTGCAAAAGGATTTAAATGATAATAAACTTTGATAAAATTTTGAACTGTAAAATTAAGGAATGTTCAGATCTCAATGCAAGTTTGTATTAAATTTCCACTAACCCTTGAAAATATTTATATATGAAGAGGTTTTGGAAAGACAAAAGATGTTCTGTCTTTACTAGCTAGCTCAGTAAACCCTTTTTCATGAGAAATCGTTATTGACTTGATATTTTTTGGGTTGCTTACTGCCTTTGAGTGAGGCAGATTGGAATATTATAATTTGGCAACAAAAAATTTATAGCTAGTGGTTGGCAAAGTTACTCGAAAATAAAAAAAACTGAATTACTCCATATTGGGATATACAATAGATCATAGATTTGTCTATCTATAATATACTGATTTACCTAATTCCCATTTTATAAATAAAAGGATCAATGATATTCTCAAATCCCTGTTTAACAAATCCGCTACCTAGAACTCCATTTGGACAAACGTCTCACTTGGAATCCAGAAACAAGACTAAAACGACAAGAAACTAAAAATCCCCTCGTTATAGACTACTCCAACATTTACTAGATAAACGTTTAAAGCTTCCAATAAATTACAAGATACTCATTTACATAACAGTTATTAGACCTATATGGACATACAGATTTGAGCTTTGAGGTTCCACTAAAACATCCAATTCTTCCTGTATCCAATCCTTACAATCCAAAATACTTCGAAAAATCCTTAATGCTCCTTACTTTGTCACGAATAAACTTATCCATAAAGAGCTCAATGTTCCATATGTTGCTGATTCAGCCCAAACCAGATACCGATCCTTTCATAGTGAACTGCACTCCCACACGAATCCATTAGTGTCCCAACTTGCTTCACATTCGATACCTGATAACCCACCAAGGTGTCTGAAAAGAAGATGGCCTAAGTTTAGAGCCTTTATTGAAGTGTTACTAGTGAGTAGTTCTTTACAAGTGATTTACATGTCATTTTAATAATTTCCTCAAATTTACTTGATGTATAAATGAATGAATGAATTAAAAATAAACTTTATTCTGGGACAGACTGTCCCCTGAGAATGACCAAAGTGCACAACAAAAGGTACCATTGTCTGGCTGAGTTTAGTTAAATAAGCACATCAGTAGTACAATTAAATTAGGAGAAAAAAAGTAGCAAGAAGAAATAAAAAACAAAAAATTGAAAAAAAAAAATTAAAATTAAAAAATAAAAACAATCAACAGTAAAAATTTTAACACACTTATGTACATTTACATTTTTGTGGAAGATTGAAGATCGAGGAGATGGATAAATAAAAGATGTTTGAAAGAAGTTAAGGAAGAAGCTTTGCGAATATGGATAGGTAAGGAATTCCAAAAAGAGGTAGCACGGATAACGAAGGATTTTTCAAAGAAGGCAGTTCTATGTGAGAGGGTATATAGGTTGGAAGGTTGGGATCTTGTATTCAGGTGGTGAATGGAGGAACGCAGTATAAGTAGGTCTAGGATATAGGATGTACAGTTGTAAATATCAATGAATAGTGTTAAATTGAGGATGCAATGAAATTAACAATCTATAATTATTCCAAAGTTAAGAAAAATAGCGAGATTATTATTAAATTTTCGATCCGAGTAACTCCAACAAAGTTAGAGCGCATCAACATAAATGTAAAAAAACGTCACACCACAAAAATATAGATTCCTAGCCAAAAGACACCCATATCAGAATCATATTCCTCATTGTGTTTTTAAGATGGCATATCCCTCTCCTACTACAGTCATAAAACTTACTGAAACCGTTTCAAGACCTTAATCCAACAGAAATGATTGTAGTTCTTTCTTAACACATATCTTCAAGAAATTTCTTTCTAAGAGACCGAAATAAATTCTGATGTCGATCACATTAAGTTGGAAGGATTGATAAGACATATATATCATGTCGTTTCTAAAGACAAGACGTTACCCAACCATTCAATACATCTGGCAAGATTGATGTTAGGAAGAGGACAGGCCCTGAGAGGACACAATGATATTATGTCTGATATAATCGAAGGAATCGGTTCCATTAATGGTGGGTGGTGCAGGGGGGCAGTGTTAAGGGGGAGGGGTGTTCAGGGAGGGGAGTGTTGGGGGGGTATCTGAATTCTATTACAGCTCTTGATTAATTACCCTACATATCGGAGCATTGATACGGACACTAGTCACATCACAACATGGTGGTCATTGTTAGCAATGGGATAGAGTTTGTGCTTTATTGTCTATTTGTTTAAATAATATCACTTTTATTTAATTAATCAATTATCGATGTCAATTAAATAGCCTTAAACATATTTTAAAGTTTCAACTTCATTTGGCACCCTGGGCAGTTCTTTTAGACGGGGTAAATAAATGAAACTCACGTGGCGTACTTTTGTTGCTCAATTCACTTATTTTTTCACTTTTAAAAAATAATAAAAAGGGAGAAATGACGATCGTCCTGAAATAATGTTTTTCAGTGCTGCGATCCCTTCTCCCAGAAACACACTGGTCTTATCCTCATTTGCCTCAAATCTCAGAGAATACATTTATTTGTATTTCATTTATTGATTCAAGTCAAGCAGGCATCTTAAACGTACGGTTATCAATTTTTTTTTGGCAATGTTGACTTTAACAATTTTTATTTTTTAAACCATCTTTAAAAAGAAAAATAAGTTTACTCATTCAGCGTGTGGTCCTAAGGACACCTAAATTATTATTATAAACGCCTGGGCAAATTCGTTTTTTATGTTTCATTAGTTAACTTAGCATTACGTTCCCCACCGTCTAAAAGTGTAAAGATAATACAAGGTAGAACCTATATAATTGCTTAATCAAAGATTAAATGATCACATTATAGCATATTCTATAAATTTCAGTATTGCATTGCATCTAAAGCAAAATAATAATTTACTTATCAAGGGCTTGAGAATGAAACGACTTTGTTAAAAATAGTCCAAATTTTTTTTTGTCCTGCAGGAACTGAAAAACCTAAAATATTATTTGGGAAAATTCTTAACATTTCTCCATTTACCTAAATACCTAACCCCATCATTTCGTTTAGAGGTTTAATTTTCAATAAATACAAGATTAATTGTATGGCTTAGTAGGGCATATATGATCATCAGGGGTAACACCAAATGGCCTCCCAGAAGCCCCGACCTTAGTTCACTTGACTATTTTGCACGGGGATACCTTAAAAGTGAGGTCTATGAGAATAATACGACGAACCTGGAGCAATCGAAGCAAAACATGAGGTCAGAAATGGCAGCAAAATCGAGAGCTATGTGTCAGCATGTGATCGCCAATCTTCGTTCCCTATTAGAAGAGTGCCATCAGCATAATGGTCACCATTTAGTTAACACTTATCTTTTCCAAATAATTTTCCACTTTATATTGTAATAATTAACAATAAACTTTTTCTTTTTTTTAAAGTAGTTTATGTTTTATCGAAGTAACAAATACCTGTTACTCTGTTTGGACACCCTGTATATATTTTCGCAAAACTTAAAATATTATGTTGTTTTTTTTTTCTTCTCCAAAACCCTGGATACAGCTTGGTTGCAACCCTTCTATATACTCTGATCCTTAAACAAAGCCGAGTGGTTTCTCCTGAATGAAGCCGACAAATATTTACTCGGCTAGGAAGTGGTTGCCAGCAGGGCAAGGGGATGGTGGTAATGAGATGGTGCATCCCGCCCTTGTAATGTATCAGCATTAATTATGGTGAGTGGGGCCCGCGGAAGCCAATGTCCTGGGGTCGAGCCTGATTTTACGCTTCCATTTCAGAGTACTCCTCAAACAATAGCCTGTATTACGCCTTGTTATACCCTAAGGGATATTTATCTTCTTTATTTAAGGGATATGTCTTCCATATTTTTTTTATTTTTATTAGCCGTTGTTTCAATTTATTTTTTGAACTATATATTGATATAAACTTTATTGATATATAACCATATGAATTCTTAATCGCGTCAGGATCACTTCTTTTCTGCGATTATTGCGGTAGAAACTGCTCCATGGTTTTATGTCCTTCTTAATAGCCTTGAGTTTACTCGGTGGGCTGTGGTCCCACAATGCTTGCCACTCTTGGGATACCTTCTCTTTAAGTAGGCGTGCAAGTTCTGGTGACGTTAGTAAGGTTTTGCCAGGTCCTGGGAGGACTAGAGCTTCTTTAGCTGCTTTATCAGCCATATCATGATGACCTATTATACCAATATGACTTGGTGACCAGATGAAGTAAACCAATTTTCCTCCTTCATATAGTTTCTTGACGAGATCCAGAATGCAATGTATTCCTATGTGATCTGAATACATGTTCTTCATAGACCTCAAAGCGCTGAGTGAATCCGACACCAGGACAGCATATTCAATGGGCGAGTTTATAGGAATTATCTCAGATCAACTTTTTTTTTCAGATAAGATATATTTTTATCTTATTTACTGTATTTGTATTTTTTTTTCTTCCCATTTTAATTTTTTAACCTCAAGAATTATTTTATTTTTCTTGTAATATTTATAATGTGTAAGTAATATTAATTTTTATTTTTATTTATTTATTTTTAATAGAGCGCTACAGTCCTAGTCGGACCTTGGCTTCACAAAGTACAGGCAGCCACTCCTGCCTATCTTCCGCCTTCCTCCTCCAACCATTCACACCCAGTTTTCGCAGGTCATCCTGGGCGTTGTCCATCCACCTCAGCCTTGGTCTTCCTCTCAATCTTTTTCCTCCCGGCCTGCCGTTAATCATCTTTTTTTGGCAGTCTATCTTCCGTCATTAATTTTTATGCCATAATTAAATTTGACTATTGGTATCTGTTATTAGAATTGTCTCTTTTTTTATATATTCTATTATAATTAATTTCTATGATCATATGGCATCCGCCATTATATTGTTCATTATAATTATTAAGGTTCAATGGCCGTAGAATACAATTCATTTCATTCCAAGCATACTTAAATTTCCTTCCACTCAGAAGTAAGCAAGAAGTTGGTAACTAGTTAGAAAATTATTTTCTGTTTCACTCAGTTATCTTGGAAGTTACCATATTTAGCTAAACATCCTTATATACCTATCTGATTTTTGTATATTATATTTCTCTGTAGTTTTCGAGTTAAACGTTGAGATTAAAATAAAAATATTTGAAGTATCCTCTCGTTAAAATCCAAAATCCTAAATGATCCTTATTATGTTACAAATAAAGATAACGATACAAATGCTCCTTTTTTTCAGAATTGGTTCAATCCAGATTCTTATCGTTTAATGATGTGATTCTCTCAAATCCACTTGTTCGTCTGTTGAATGTTGTAGAGGACTTTTAACGTAGATTTTATTGAAGACCATGTGAATGCGTTGCTTCTTGACAAATAATTAAATATCATTATAATCACATTTTCTCATATTTAGTTGATGTATATTTTGTAACAGTTGTAATTATCAATACATGAATTAAAGAAAAAGAAGAAGAACAAGCTAGAGATTCAAAATGTTGGTATTTAATTCGATATCTTGAATTTTCTATTTATAAAACATTCATCTAAAAAAATAAATAAATACAGCTTCTTTTTTAAAAATGAGTCCAAAAATTATAATTCATAAGCAGATATAAAGTGGGACTATAATCATAAATCCAGGATACTTACTCATTCTATTGTCTCAGGATACTTATTCTATTTTTTTCAACTAACTGATTAATCTAATCGAAATTTCTACACAATTTTCTTAAATCAAAAAGAGGGAGATTAAAATGTTGAACACAAAAAGTTCGATGCGGGTTGTTAAGCTTAATTTCGTAATCACCAAAATTGATAAATATAAGTACAAAATAATTCTTTTAAAAAATTTATAATAAAGTGTATTTATATTTATTGATTTATTTTTATAAATATTTATTTAATTATTATTTTAAATTTGATTCTCGGAATCTACTTCATTGATATTCTTGCCCTGAGGAAAATGCTGCACTATTTTTGTAACCGTCTAAAAAAGCAGGAGTGATGGATGTGAACACAGTTGACACTCGATCAGAGTATGGAAAACAAAAACATTGCGACTGGAATTTTCCTAAACCTTGTGTCTGGTTTCGATACCTGTTGATATTCCTTAGAAATATGGAACTAAAAATCCTTTCCAGTTTAAAAAAAAAATTGTTTAAATAATTTGGTAAATTGTTTATTATTAATTAAAAGTATAATAGCCTTATAAAAATAGTCCCAAAAAATAGAAAATTTTGTTTGAGTTACATGAAATAAAAAGATGAAATGGCGATATATTGTGACAATGTTATACAATTTTATCTTATTTTGATTTTGATTTTTCCATCTTCCAGAATATCTTTTTATCTTTAATAGTATTTATGCTTATTAATATTTAGCATTTTTTTAAACTTTAAATTTAGTGTCTTACGTTTTTTACGTTTTTGATCGACAATGAAATTCTTCGCGCTTAGATCTTTTTTTTCTTCTTTTATTTTCTCTTCTGATACAGCTCGTGTCTTTTAAAAATACAAATGATTTCATAAAACCAGTTCAAGCTACAAAGAATTAATGGATTCGATTAAGTATCCATTGACATAAATAGTAGGAACTAATAGTAAAACTTGGCAATAACACTAAACTTACTGGGTCAAAATACCCTTTTTTTGATTTTTATTAAAACATATATCTAAAGTATTTTTTAATAATGACTCCCGTCATATGACCGCAACGGGTCATTTGACCCTTGATAATAATAATAATATTTATTACTTATAAATGTAGAAATACTAATGGCTTATCAATGGATATCATTCTTTATTGATAGGGACATTATTATAAACAAATCAAATATATTAAGATGAGTTAGAATTAAGTCTCATTTATATATATATATATATATATATATATATATATATATATATATATATATATATATTATTTTAGTTTGAATATTACAAATCACAGTATTTTATTTGTGAGACAACAGTTTATTTTTTTTTGTTATTTCACTCATGATTTTTAACCAAATATGTTTGCGAGAACCATGAGTAGAAATAGTTTTAGTGAAATTATACGGTTTATAAAATTCGATAAAAATCCTCAAATATGCAAAGTGATATATTTGTACTAATTTCTGATTCAAGGTACAGATTTATCCAAAATAATCAAAATTGTTTCAACATTGGTGAACCTGTGACACCTTTTCCAACATAGTTTGGTATAAAATCCTGGCTGGCATAATATGTTACCTCTAAATATCGTATAAATGGATTTCCCTAACTGAGAAATCATAGGAAAAGAGTATTTTCGTGTAGTTATTTAAATTTAATTTTCTTAACAGAAAGTTCCCTAGGAAACTTCTGTGACTTCAAGTTTCAATTCAAATGTGCAAAAAAATTGTCGGATAAGTTACAGTAAAGATAAATAAAACACCGAAAATCTGTTTAAAAAAAAAATGCAATGAAATCAAATTAGCTTAATATAAGATTTACGTTCAAATCTGTGTTTTTCTTTTATGTTTCATTCAATTTGATATAGAAATAAGATGAAATTGTCACTTAGAAAATTTTTGTATTCCTACCCTAAATTAAACTAACAAATGTTTTGTTTGTTTTTTTTAACAGGGGTCATATGACCAGTTGTGGTGGAAATACGTGTATGTGATAGGCACGAGGTTTATTGGTAATGGTCGTAGAAATGTACAAATGCATATTTACTTTGAATTACTTAAAACACGAATCATGTATAATTTAAATACTTCAAAGAATTTTGAATTATTTTTTCTGAGCCTAAAGTTTTCATTGCACTTATCATTTCCTGCATCTATTAGATAAAATCTAAATTAATATATTACTAATATGTATCTCGATTTTATTTATTTAGGCTCATTTCCAACGGTTAGATGAACAGAAGCCAAGTTTTTAAATGACACATCCCATAATCCTGGTCAATACGTTTTGAACGCCCAATTGTCTTGATAGTATATTTCGTAAAGCATACACTGTATTTTATTCAGTAACAGTTTTAAATATTCATAATTATTTAGTTAAGAAATAGATAGAAACCTATACAAGCGATATACACTACCGAATTAGACTATGTGGCGCAATGATATGCGTTCATTAATTCACATTCATGTTGATAGAGTAAAAGTATATTTCATTTTTTCTCTCGTATGTTTGATTATGTAAACTACTCTTCCCCCCCTCTCTATTCTCAGCTAAGAGCTTATGCTTTTATTAAAATTAAAATTTCTCCTTTATTTTTTTTGTTTTCCTGTCCACCAAAGATTAATATACTTTGTCTACATTTGTGAATTTCTAGATTTAAATGATAAAATAACAGGTTTATTTGTAGAACAATAATTATATTTAATCTATCTAAAATAAGCTACATTTCATCAAGACCTGAGGAAAAACCCAAACCTTAAAATTTTAAAAGTTAAGTGCATATCACACTTACTCTGCTATAAGAATAATATAATAATAATAATAATAAAAATGGTGTTGTTGAAATTAAGCTCAATCGAGGAGTGTGTATAATACATATGTATAATAGAGACAATGATCGCAACTAAAAGAAGGCTTGAAGAAAACCGTTGCGTGAGTTAGAACTATTCAGTTAGAGATAAATCTTAAGAAAAACCCACGGACTTTTCCCTCGAGATTTCTCTGTGCGTGTGTGGAACCTTAATAGTACAGCTATAGAATCAGTGTTTAAATTCTTAATATCAAATAATTTGATTACAGAGATATGAAATAAGATATTAGTGGGTAAAAAGACAAGTGTCCGGTCAGGGAATAAATATAGGGATAATTAAATGAATAGACAGGATTTCATAGCATAATTGTAATTAAAAAAAAAAAAATCTTTTCTGACACTACAGAGCATTCTGGATAAAAGGATAAGAATAGTTGTTAAAAATCAGTGGATTTAAAGGATTTTAGAATTATAATGGCAGGAAAAATGTATCATTTTGGACAAACAAAAAAAAATGGTGTAATTGTAAGAATAAAAATTAAAAAAATTGACACTGTAAAAACATTCTTTAATAATTAAATTTTAATATATATATATATATATATATATATATATATATATATATATATATATATATATATATATATATATATATAATAGCTATTATGTAAACCAGACACTTATTGGTCTCCGTCAAAGCAATACTTAAACTAGAACTTTAAGAATAAATAGTTAAATTAAGTTTAAATAACTAAAGTAACTTTTTATAAATTATTTTACTTTATTATAAATTTAAGAAAAAAAAAAATCAAAGCTTTTCTTTTTTTTTTTTTTTTGAAAAACCTGAAAATCAATACATTGGTTTGAATAAAAAAATTCACGCATTGCCTAAATTTATTTTTAATTCTGGGCTTTTTTGACAAGTTCTAGCTCTGTTGGTGTTGCTTAGTGCGAAAAATTGGTGACAGTTTCCTTATCAGAAGCAGTAGATTATAGATTGACATAACCATGATTGGTTTTCCCAGTAAAGAAGGAATTGAGTTTAAGCCTAATTTCGACAACGCCATTTTTTATTATTATTATTACTATTATTATTTCTTATGGCAGAGGTAAGTGTGATATGCACTTAACTTTTAAAATTTTAAGGTTTGAGTTTTTCCTCACGTCCTGACAAAACGTAGCTTATTTTACATAGATTAAATATAGTTATTGTTCTACAAATTAAAACCTGTTATTTTTATAAATTAAATCCAGAAATTCACAAATGCATAAGTTCTTAGCTGAGAATAGAGAGAGGAGAGGGCATTAATTTACATAATCAAGCATACGAAAGAAAAAATGAAATATGCTTTTATTCTTTCAGCATGAATGTGAATTAATGAACGCATATCATTGCGCCACATAGTCTGATTCGGTGGTGTAATCGCTTGTATATGTTTCTTGTGTATGTGATAATACTTAAATTGTATTGTAATACATATAAAAAGACTTTTATTTACAGATATTACATTTAGAAAGGTTACAAGTAAAACGTAGAATGTTGTTGTGAAAGCTTATTATCAGATATTTACCTATATGTTTAAATTAGGGTAATAAAATCTTAATTGGTTAATTGTCTACAAATGGATTTATGAGAAAGAGTAAGGGACAAAAACCTTTACACAGGGTGTAATAATGAGTGACCTGAGAGGGCCTTGAGCGACAAAGAATCTTGAGGAGACACAGGCAGGTTATTTTACTACTATAGCAGCCAAATGTGCTTTTCAGAAAGAAAGTGATAGTTTAGCCTTGAAAGGTCGTATAGATAGTTTACTCTTTCAGGATGCTAAAAAGATATTTTGTTGATAATGAAAGAAAGTGGTCCCTTAATTCGCTGTTAGTAATTATTTGTTAGTTAGGATGATTTGTAGTGACCAACTGCATCTATGCTCGCTAAAATCAAAACAACGCAATTTCAGTAGTGTTTTTTTTTGCAAAGTTCGGCTTTTAAACAATGAAACACCCTCATACTAAACTCCATTAGAATTTCGAACTGCTTGTGGATAGACGAGAGATATTTGTTGTTGAAATTGGTTACACATTTTTAGAAAAAAAAAAAAAAAAAAAAAAATGAGTAAATTGATAATTATTTACTTTGTTAATTTTTGTATCAATTTAGACACATCCAGTTTTTTGAGGCATAACTTTCTTATCGCGGGTTACGCACAGAGCGTTGGATCACTGAGAGGTTAACACAAAAAAAAAAAAAAAAAAAAAAAAAAAAAAATAAAAACGAACGAATGAACGTAACAAATAGAAGATACATGCCCCTTATTTGTCTCCCTCTAATTCAGGTGGTGTTGCTCGGATCGAATTTCTCATCAGAAATTAAATGGAAAATATTTTTTGTTATGTAACATTTATTGCTAGGACCTACCCTTTAGGAGCTATATATATGAACTAAAAAAAAAAATAACGTTTTAAACTGCTCATTTTTGTTTATTTCGAATAATTATTAATTGTTAATTTAATTTAAATACTTTAAAATCATACAGGTAAGCAGAAAAAAATAAAGAACATAAGGGCATAGACGTTCAGCAGGATTAAAAGAAACTTGTTCTTACTTATTTTATACTTTTCTTTAGTCTTAATAAATTTACATTATATGATGCTCTTTAAAAAAAACCAGTTTAATAAATATTATTTTAAAAAACTAAAAAAAGGATGTTATTTTTTTTAAATAATTTAAATAATGTTAATAAGGTCATTTGTTTTAACAATTTTCAGCATTTATAACATTTAATAACATAATGTTTGTTCGGTTAAATCGTACTTCAGAGCTTTAGGAAAGCTATGCTTTCCTTCTTGGTCATTCCCCAAATGCACAGCCGTTGTTTGTTTTTTTTAGCCCTGAAGAATACATGCAGATTGAAACGTCAGCACTCACTTAAAAGTTATTTAAAACTAAGATGTGTCTTTAACCGATCCTAACTGCATCCCTGATCATCTCCAAACATTATATTATGCAGTAAACTATACTTTTTTTTTATCTTATATTTAAAAATATATATTGATAATAAGGAATTCTATTAAAGATATAAATTAAAACCCAAATTAGTTTATCACAAAACGGCTATTAGATAGAGTGCAAGTTGAAGTCCCTATTACTGTAAGGGGATTGCCAACGAGGCCAGAGCTGAATATTAAAGACTCGTGCAGGGGATGCTGCGAATTATTCAGCAACAGTCCTCGTCTCTCGAATAACAAATATTGTTAGATTTGTAAAATTCTTACCCTTTAGTATTGATTGGACATTTCTTGAGCTCTGTTCTTTCAAAAAAAAAAAAAAAATTACACTTTGGCAACTACATCATATAAGGGTCATTTCAACAATATAGGCAAAATACAAAAGTAAAATTCCAAAAATTTAAATTCATCAGAGTGTTCTGAATTGTGTTTAAATTGACATATAATGATGTTGTAATGATTGGGAAGAATTATGTTTCTCTAGGGAACTTCTTATAATAGCTCTTATAATAATGGTTTTGACATTTTTAAGAGTTACGGTTTTGTCGAATACTGAACGATATTTTTTTATCTCGCTATATTATACGCTTAAAATAAAATAAAATACACATGAGCTCATTGAGTTTTACAAAGAATCCTAAAAATTCAGCAACTATTGATTTAATTACAAGACTACTCTTCTAAAGTAAAAGAGGAAAATTATGATTAAAAATGCATAAAAAATAAAATTACAATGAGGGTACATAATTTTTTTTTTTTAAATACCAAATCAATTTCAATGTTGTATATATTTTTTAAATCATAAACGTAAAAAATGGTACAGAAATAAAAGTCCCGTAACTATAGTTTTGGTTACAGTACTGACTTTGGTTCTGGTAACGGTGCTGACATTTTCGATTAAAGATAATTCTAATGCATTTAAAACAAGATGAAACAATGTGCTACGGTACTGGCATACAAAAATGTACGAACCTGTTGCTTGTTTAATATATAGAGGTCGATGAGAGGCACAAAACGTAAAAAAAGTGAAACTTGGCGCCACGTTTCAGATGTTCGGGGTTGCCAGTGTTCAAAAACTGAAACAGTGTTCTAAATTTAGCTCTATACCTGTTACAGAAAACATACTCGTTTTGGCTACGGAAATGACATGAAGTCCGTGGATGCATTTGCCTTTTAGTTTTAAAACTTATTCAATATTAGCATAAACACTTAACAGATTCCATTTAAATTGTTCTTTACCAAAAAACGCGCACGGTTGTAACCATAGAATGTTGAATATCATAGAGTGGACACACTGGTGGCGTTGGCAAGCTAGGGGTGTGCTCCAAGACCTCAACCCTTGGTTCTCAACTTTTCATTTGCAAATTAAGTCAAAAATCTTTTCTTCCTCGTTTTAAGTAGTGTATTGCATATTAGACATTTTTATTTTTATTAATAAACGTACTATTAAATTCAACACATAAATAAAGAATTTAAGCTTTAAAAGGAGCAGTAAAAGGTATTAAATAATAGCATCACATTATTTTATTATTTAGAATTAACGCTTTCAATAAAAATACAACAAAATATTAGTTTAACCAACAGTGTCAGCTAGTTACCCCTTTTATGCTTAGCAAGATAACACTGAACTTTATATATTAAAAATTAAACAACAATAGCATAAACTTGAATGAAGTAAATTATAACCTAACTGTGAAAAGACAAATTTGTTGGTTTGGTGTTTTTTTGCTGCGATTGCGGTTTTTGCAGCCGTATGCAACGCACTTAGACATAATATAGTATTTATTATGCACAATAATGAAATAGTCTACAAGAAAAACAAACAAAAGTTCTTAAAACAACACTAGCACAACAAAAAAGTTTAGGACAAGGGGAGTTTGGCAACAAGACCTAGAGGTATCTGAAGTTACATAAGGTGGATAAATAAATGCTTTTTAACAAAAAGCGTAAATTAAAATGTACAGAATTACAGGGTTACACCGTATATGACTGAAATGGATCGTATGGACTGAAGAACACGAAAGGGTTCACGAGTCTATTTATACAGAAAATAATGCTGATCTTGAATGATGCAAGACTTCCGGGTAGGTCAGTTATTGCTGATGGTCTTCCTGTTTAGATTTTATAATTCGTTTATATAACTTGAGAGCCAGGTAGTGGGGGAACCGTGACACATCACAGGTACCTAATTGTCCACTCTATGATGTTCAATACTCTATGGTTGTAACTCCCAATTAATTCGGTGTATACTGAATCGATTACGTTCGAAATTCTGACATTTTAGCCCATAAAACATTTGTTGAATTAAGTAGAAAGTGAAATAATTTCTATCCTATCTCAATTTTATTTCAAATTTTAAAGTAAAAAAACCCCTGGGACTTTATATTGGCCTGTTATTTCGGAATGATCGATATCACACTTAGGGGCCAAAATTAGTTATACCTTATCCTTTGGGTTTTTTTTTTTTTAATAAATTACCATTCTTATAGACTACAAAGATTAATGTCATAATGAAAATTGTTTATAGCCTCTTTGTGTTTAAAAGAAATAATTAACTGTTTCAAATAACAAAGCAGAAATTGATTATTGGTTGTTAGTTGTTTTCCGCTATCAATTACTCATTCCGATATCGTGATCATGTTAATTGAATTGATACAATTTCGGTTTATTATCCTGAGAGCTCGTTTAACTTCCACAACATGCATGTGGGAACCAAATGACACCAATTTATTTAAGTGTATCCAATGATAGTAGAAATTAAAAAATAACTTGATAGATTTCCATGATGAGGTATTTTTAGTAGTGAATAGACAGCTTAAAACTTCATTTAATCATCAAATATATATATTTCTTAATGTTTTATTTTTTTAATAATTATAATATTTATTATAACAGGCCTGTCTAAAACAAAAATAAAATGTTTATTTTGCTTATGAGAGGTTACTGTATTCAAATACTTCACAAAATTCAAGTGCCTAATGTCTTCTCAGTTTGCCCTAATTTATGAATATAAAATTTAAAGATAAAGCACTAAAGCTGTTACAAGCAACTTTTGAGGGGAAAGATAAGAACTGCTGCAATTAGAGAACTTTAGGGGTCGGAAAATGTGTGGAAGGATTACGAGAATTATGGTTTGGAAAATAGGGGTCTCTGGAAATATTGTCCAGTTGATAGTAACTTTTTTTGTTCCAGTCCATATGGGTTAAGGTCATCAATTTACCATTTTTAATTAATTATAATAATCTAAATTAGATACAAATTTAAATAATATCCTCGCATTATTTATTATTGCAAAGCTTTTATGTAAAAAAATAATAAAAATAAATAAATGTCATAAATTACAAAGTAGAAGTTAGTAGTCATGTCACTTAATTTCGATAAGTATATATACTGTTTATTGTACTAAATATATATATTTTTTGTTTTATATTGTCACTGTTTAAGAGCTATTTTAGTATATTTAAAAATAATCATGTTTCGTCAATATTTTGTTTGGTTTTAGGGGTTCTTTAAACGCTTTATTTCATATAGTGTTGCTGAGATCAAAAATTTGTTGACACTTTCCTGATCAGATATTTGATTGAAAATATTTTTTATTATACAGTGAAACTCAAATTATCAGAACTCCAGTCATCCGGATATCCGATTATCGGGATTGAAGAAAAAAATATGTATATTTTTTTATTGCATAAAATTATTTTTTTTACTGCTTTATTAACAGACATTGTAGACCGTGATTCGGAGTTTACGTAAAATACAATACATCCGTCTTAGTTTTTATGACACAATAAAACACGTAAAACTAAATAGATTAAGCGGTAGCTACCGGAACTGCGTCTCAGAATTGGGGGTGATACTCATACATCTTAATATAACAAGTATTAATTCCTGTACCAAGTCATTAATAACCATTGCCCACCCTACATCTATAACCTACTGAAATTCAAGTCTTCCGTCCGTTCCAACTCACACCAATATCACATTCCTCTGACATATATACTCCTTTCCACCGAACAGCATTATACCAACACTCCTTCCTAGCTCGATCCGCTACCATCTGGAACTCTATCCCTTCTGAAATTAGACATGCTTCTTCCTTTAGCTCATTCAAAACTCTCCTATTCCAATATCTCCTTGAATCCTGGTTAGATGTCGCCAATATGAGTGATAATTTAAAGTCAAGTTAATCAAATTCACCATATCCGATGCCAATGAATTTGCTTCAATAAGTATATCATCGTATAAATTTAAATTGGTTTTTATTGTTGACATTTTTTTCCCGAACAATTGTTTTTTTTTTTCATCATATAAATTATTATTATTATTTTATTTTCTATTGAAAAAGGTATCAAAACAGTAGAAAAGTTTAAATATCTGGGATCAACGTTCAATAATGAAGGCACTTCCACCAGCGATATTGAACGAAGAATAGGAGAAGGAAGGAAAGTCACAGCAATGCTAAATGGTGTTCTCTGGAGCTCAAATATACAACCCAGTACTAAGATCCTAATATATAAATCAATATTCGAATCTATAACGACATATGCATCTGAGACATGGGTAATCAATGTAAGGCAACGGAAAAGACTACTAGCGGCTGAGATGGACTTCTGGAGAAGAGCAGCGAGGAAATCCAGACGAGAAAGAATTAGAAACGAAGATATCCGAGAAATGATGGGGATAAATAGGAATATCCTATCGACCATTGAGGAAAAAAGACTCAGCTGGTTCGGGCATGTGAGAAGAATGCCTCCAGGAAGATTACCGAAGAGGATAATGGACATGGAAGTGGATGGAAGACGAGAAGGGGAAGACCCAGAGTGAGGTGGAGAGACGGAGTTGAGGAAAGCCTGATGGGACATGGCATAACAGAGGAACAGGCCTTGGACAGGGAAGGTTGGAGAAGGATCCTGAGGGATATTTAGGGGAAGGAAAACCACATTAGTGGAAAACTCCTATTAAAAAAAAAAAAAAATTTATTTTCTCTTTCTTCTAATTGATAAAGTCCTATTATCAATTGTATATATATATACCTTTTAGGTATTTGTAAATATTTTGTCGGATTAACAATCAAATAGGTCTTAATATTTTTTTTCTCTATATATCTTTTCCTTTCTATTCACTATATTTATTTACTTTTTTTTATATTTCTTTATTTTTCTGAACGCATTGCAATTCTTATATTAGCATATGGTTATTATTATTTTGTTGTCCTATTTTTTTTCTCTCTTCTTTTCCATGTATATATTTATCACAAAGTTCTATTTTCAATTGTAAATACATATGTTACCTTTATACATATTATTATCTTCATTTGAAATTAAGATAGCCAGACTATTGTACAACTTATTATACATGTCTGTTATTCTTAGGGGACAATATGTCCCAGAATAAAGATTATGTTTTCATTTCATTTCACAACAGCCAAGTTCTGAGTAAATGTACTTAGTGAATTTCTAGAAGCATAGCACATCCATCCTTTTTGGTGCTTTTTGGAGGTTTTGGCCCAGCCTGGGCCGTATTGTCGTCCTCAGTGGTTTCTTTATGAACTCAAAGAGATATGGTACCTAAAAGAAAACTTGTATTAACTGTATCCGAAAAACTGTCCATTATAGAACGTCTTAGGAAAGGCAAATCTAGGAAAAAAATTGGCAAATGAGTTCAGTGTCGGAACATCCACGATTTCCGACATATTAACTAAACTTTGTTGTTGCACAAATATAATTTTATAAATAGCGATATTTTCAATTATTCAATAAAATACATAGTTAAAACATTAAGTAGGTCTTTATTTTTTATTTCAATACCGTAATTTAGTAGTAAATCTGATTAGCCGGAGTTTTGGGTATTGGGATCAATTTCAGCCCCAATTTAACCGAATAATCGGAGTTTTGCCGTATAACATTTGTCACTAGGACCTACAATTTAGGAGATATATTTGTTTGAATGAAATTATTCAGGTTTGAAACCCTAATTTCTCTTAATTTTGTTTATTATGAATAATCATTCTTTCACTATGGTCAATATCGAGTGTGTGGTGCAGATTCAGGGAGATCTGTCTGAGGGATTCAGATCTCTTACTGGCGGCAGGGGAGATTCTATAGCCTTTCTTCTTTTTAATATCGGTCTGGAAAAAGCTGTAAGAGATTCAAAGGTTCAGACTAGGGGAACAATCTTCAATCATTCGGTACAAATCCTGGGATATACTGATGATATCGACATTATTGGGAGATCAAAAGCTGCAGTGGAAGAAGCCTCCTTGCCCTTGATCATGCTGCCAGGAAGCAGCTAGCAGGAAGCAAGCTAGGACTTGTTTTTAATACCAACAAAACCAAATATATGATTGCTAGTAAACAAGGAGGTACCAACGAAAGTTGTGGAATTTGTGTACCTCGGTCTCAGGTTCAGTGCTATTAATGATGTTTCGGCAGAGATAAAGAGGCGAATAACATCGGCCAACAGGTGTTACTTTGGACTGCATCGGCACTTAGGAAATAGTTCTCTACCAAGATCTACAAAAACAAGATTGCTTGAAGAAGACGCACGAACAGGGAAGCGTACTCGCTGATTGGCGAGCCTGATATTTGCAAAATTGGAAAGATTGGTACGTTCCGCTGAGCAGGCCGTGTAGCAAGGATGGGGACAGATAAGATCCCAAATAAACTTTTGAATGAGCGCCTACATAAAACACGACCGAGAGAAGCTTCGGTGGTTGGACGGCGTGGAAGAGGATGCTAGAACCCTGCTCGGAGTACGGAATTGGAGAGCAGTTGTACTTAACCGATTAAACTGGCGGAAGCTGCTTGAGGAGGCCAGGACTCTGTAATGGGTTGTTGCGTTGATTGAGAAAAAAAGAATAATCATTAATTGTTAATTTAATTTAGTTATTAAAGTGATTTGATCATTTTAATTATAAAGTGTAAACTGGGAAAAGAATTATATTATAGATAGACATATATATGATATATTCTTTTCCCAATCAGGGAAAAGTCCGAAATGCATATCTTTATAATATGTTTTTGGTATTCATGTTTCTATTCCGAGCATATTATTAAGTAGCAAACGAGTTTTATTTTAATTCAAAGTCATATTCCTTACAATAGACAGTTCCTCTCTTCTACCTCACCCTCAATATGGTGCTCCTTTGGAAGCTAACCAACGTCACTAAATGCTTTATTCCTCGAGTCTAAGGGCATGAATTATAAGCCCTTTGAGGAACGGAGCAGACATCACTCTAAGGCTCCAAGCGGTATCCATCATTCAAGGATCCTCTCTTGATCATTCCCCGACAGGAGAACATCTTGGGCTACTGTATTTTACTGGTTGAGGGGAATGTTTGTTTATATTGTTTTTTCAACAATTATTAGCAAAAAAGCAAAAATAATTTGCTATAAAATTAAGAACACTAAATATTATTTAAGAATTCCTACATGATATATATATATATATATATATATATATATATATATATATATATATATATATATATATATATATATACATATATAATTATTATTATCACAGTTGAACGTCGATTAACTGGACCGTTTAGGTAAATTAAAAAAATTAAACATTTTTGGGAGTTGAGAATTAAATAATGGTTTTGCAGGACTTAGTAGAAAAAAAAGTAAAAACATTTCTGTTTCTGCCAGGTAAAAGATGAAAACCTTAATTTTATTCTAAATATGTAATGTTCTTACTGATTAAGAAGAAGTAATATTTTATAATCTTATTTCAGAATCTTTTTTTTTTTTTTTTTTTTTTTTTTTTTTTTTTTTTTATTGAAATTTACAACTGTACATAATATATTCATCTAATAAATGAGTTGATTATGATTATAATAACCTATAAATAAAACTTGAAAAGAACTACTCATCAGTAGCACTTTATTAAAAATTCTACACTAGGAGGTCTCTAGGCCATCTTCGTTTTAGACGCCTCGGAGGATTATCAGGAATGGAGTGGGAAGCAAGTTGAGAAACTAACGGATTTAAGTGGTTATGGAGCTTACTATGAAAGGATAGGTATCTGGTGTGGGCTAAATCATCAACATATGGAACATTAAGATCTTTATGGATAAGGTTATTGGTGACAAAGTAAGGAGCATTGAGGATTTTGGATTGTAAGGATTGAATACAATACTGAATCTTTCAATTGTTTTTACTGTTTTTATCACTGACCTTACCATAACATCGTCCATAGTATTATTTTAATAATGCTTAATATTAATAATATTATTTAAATATTTTTTTAAATTAAAAATGGGTGCAATAGCTCTTTGAGGAGATGGATTCCTAACTCTCGGATCTAGCTTTCAGTCCTGCTAAGGCAGATAAATATTTAAACTATGTGTAGTAGTTCGATTTCTTGTATTTAATTTATAAATTTGTTTTAATAAATTTGTTTTTTCAATTATTATAGATACAAAACGTATACATTTCAAGTGAAAAATAAGAAAGAATCAATAAATCAGTCCCAAAACATCCCTTAAATGCCCAACAGTGAAGATACTGTTATGGGGTGAGAGGTTCTGACAATGCCTCTTAATTTCCTGCCTACAGAATATAGTTTTCCTAGTTCGTAGTCCTCGGCTACTTCTCTGTTTAAAATATTTGTAGCCTCATATAGAAAATATAAAATAAAACAAAACCTTCCAAACGTTCTTGGGAAAAATGTTAAATTTTTTGATTAGATATTAAAATTTTTATGAAACGACTTTAGTGGTGAATTACACAGGCAAATACGTTAGAAATTACCTTCAGCGAAATTAAAACTATCCCGCAATAATAGTGTCGAAATTAGGGGATATAATGAAACTAAACAAAGCTCATCAAATAGCTTTTATCCTTTGTCGTAAGCCTGCGATTTCCTGTTTTACATCATCCTGTAATAATGTTGAATGTTCCTGTTGACAAGATCCGCTACCAAGGATTCCATTTGGGCATAGAATCCACTAACAAGAAATTAACGAAAAGCTGCTAGCTGTTAAAGACTACTCCAACATTTACTAGACTAAAGTGTAAAGCTTCCAATACATTACAAAAGACTCATTTACATGACGGTAACCCATTTAGACATACGGAGTTGAGCTCTGGGGCTCAACCAAACCTTCTAATTCTTCTCATATCCAATCCTTACAATCCAAAATCCTTCGAAACATCCTCAATGTACCTTTTTACGTCACAAACAAACATATCCATAGAGATTTTATTGTTCCATATGTTGCTGATTTGGCTCAAATCATATACCTAATCTTTTCATAGTGAACTCCATACCCACTCAAATTATTTGGTCTCCCAAATTGCTTCACAGTCTATTTTCGATTACTCTCCGAGGCTAATGAATTAAATGAAGATACACACCCCACATAGAACTTTTATTGAAATGATATTAATTAGTCGTTTTATTCATGTTATTGGCACGTTATTATAATCATCTCACATTTACTTCTTGTATATAATTTTATAGCTTTCGACAGATCTTTTGTGATCCGATCCTTTTCTCTATGCAATTTCATCCCTCTAAACATTCGTCATTCAATTACCCTTTCCTCCTTCAAATTCCATTTTTTCAACCGACTTCAAAAAAGAGGAGGTTCTCAACTCGTCTGTATTTTTTTTTTTTTGTGTGTGTGTATGTTACGCGATTACTCCATCAATTCTGAATCAATTTTGATGATTCTTTTTTAGATCGGTAGGGCATACTTCAGAGGTGGTCCTATTAAAATTATTTTGAAATTAACGCAGCACTTTTTAAGAAAAATCAAAAAAAAAAACAGTTTAAAAAAATCACTTATTAACGGTTTTTTTTATTTTTCTTAAAAAGTGCTGCATTGATTTCAAAATATTTTTTATGGGACCATCTCTGAAGTATGCCCTACCGATCTAAAAAAGAATCATCAAAATTGATTCAAAATTGACAGAGTAATCGCGTAACCTACAAAAAAAACAAATACAGATGAGTTAAGAACCTCCGTCAATTCTTAATCAATTTTGATGATTCTTTTTTAGACCGGTAGGACATACTTCAGAGGTAGTCCAATAAAAAATATTTTGAAATCAACGCAGCACTTTTTAAGAAAAATCAAAAAACCAGTTAATAAAAATCACTGTTATATAACCTTACATTTAAAACATATTTATGATTATGATTATTTAAAATCTCTAAGTAACTAAATCTCCGTCCTAAAGATTAAAGAAATATCGCCACTGGTGGAAGGCGGTGTCTACTTTTAGGCACCCTCAGAAAAAAGCTATATAAGTATCGATAATTTCATTGATTTTCATTTAACGGTTTTAGTTTTGAAGCAATTAAAATATTATTTTTTATTTTTTACTTAAGTTCGTGTAAGTAGGTTTAATCTTGAAGTCGGTTTTGTTTTTTTCTCTAAAAATTATTAACCATCTACTATCCACCCAGATTCTGCCCACCGAAAACTGTGAATAGTCACTGTTAAGTTGTATAAAATAAATTTATATTCATGAAATTTAATTGTTTTTCTAAAGATTTATTTAAAATTTTCTTTTTCCTTCTTATTAATTTATATTTTCTTTTATTATCTGTTATTTTGTTCTAAAATATATTCTTTCATTTTAAGGCTCTGAAAGTCCTAGTTTGTACATCATTTGTTATTCATAAGGGACTTAGGGTCCCAGAATGAATAAAAAACTTTTTATTATTATATATGGTAAAAAGTAAATATTAGTATTTTTTTTTTTTTACATATTAACCCTGAGACGGCATAAATACAGAAAATTTCTACATGTCCATTTTTTTGTTTTTTACAGGAAGCCCTAATTTCGTTTTTTAGTAGTTAAAATGTAGAGCAGTATTATTTCAAACAAAATGGATACTAAAAATTATTTTTAAAACAACCTTTATGTGTAACTGATAAACAGTTTTTATTTTTTTGCCCAGAAAGCCCGTTATTTAAGTCGTTATTTAGTAGTTGACATTAGGGCAGTATTATTTGAAACAAAATGGTAAATATTGGTTAGTAAAAATTATTTAAAAAAAAAAAAACTTTTTGTGTAACTGATAGGATAAATAATTTTTATAGTAACACGTAAATGCTAATTCAATTAAAAATATAACAGTGCTCTGAAATCTGAATATTCAACAAGCGTCCTCCTAGCTTGATTTTCTGTTTTCTTTTGTTGACTGAGGACAATGTCAGAGGCAGCCGGCTGAGATGGGCTAGACAAGGGTTGAAGTCTAAAATTACTCTTGGCAATCGCTTGAAGAGGCCCCCTTGAGTGAAGCAACATGTAGTCTATCTCTCTCGTTTTGTCCTGTCATCGCTCATGAGAGACTAGGATTTAATAGGTTAAACGTAATATTTAAATTTTCTTTTTGTCTGATATTTAGGAAAAAATATGATTATTAACGATTAAATGATATTTTTTCTCAATGATTTGTTATATTTATTTATTTAGCAAACATTACGACCCAACAAAATTCAGAGAAAATTTAATGATTCCCTGTAGTGGATGTTATAAACAAATCAAATAAATAATAAAAAGACTATACATATAAAATAAATGGAATACTATGATATAATAATTGTACAAAAAAGAATGAGTAAAAAATAAAAAACATTAATGCTGCTAGTTTCTCTCTACCTATGTATATATATTTATATGCACGTATTTTTTTTTTACGTAATTGCGGAAGAATAATTATCCAGAAGATGGAGAAATAAATAATGTGTTAAAGAAATTAATGAATAAACTTCGGGAATATATTTTGACTGTATTTCAGATGCGTGCTAACATAACAGACAAATATCACGAAGTATGTGTGTACAGAAGAACTTGCTAGAAAGGAACACTTTCATTAAACGTATTACAAAGGACGAGTATATCCGATTCCATTACAACATATTATTTCTTTATGCCAACATAATTAACATACTGACTGACTATAAATATTACCAGATTACCAATTCGGACCACTTTACAACCTAACATCTACACAGAAATACAAACTACACACCTACTACACTCGAACTAAAACAACAAGGTTTTGATTGGGTACTTCGTTAAGGTCTTATTTCTACACTGAAACCAACCCTCCCTAGCACTTATTGTTTGGTTTTGCAATCATTTCTCTCTTGCCAATTCTAATCTGTCAACAGAGCTCAGAAACCTTATTAATTGTGTCTATTTCAGCAGGAGTCCCTCAAGGTTCTATCCTGGTCGCACTACTATACTTCCTATCCACGTACGATTTACCGACAGATTATTACATACTAACTGCAACTTACGCCAAAACATAAGCACAATTAACTTAAATCCTACACAAGCCACTCTTACATTACAATACTATATGAACAATACACACAAGCGATGTAAGTGAGGAACTAAATTAACTATTTCATTACAATAAAGATGAAGAGTAAATAGCTAACCCTCAAACTATAGCTACAGTTTTTGATGTAGCACAGACGTCCTAAATTACTCCTTGATAAAAACGTAATGTATAATTCTATTTTTTTTATTCATATTATTCTAATTATTAGTGATTCATATTATTAATTATTTTTCTAATATTACTTTTTCTTTTTAGGTAAGTACCATTCACAGTGATCTAAGTGACATAAGTGTAAGTTTTTAGTTATTTAATTTCTTTGTCAATTAATTATAACAATATTGAATTAATCTGCATCTCAATCTTTTGTTTCTTGATAGTAGTGCTGTGGAACTCAATGTAGTTACAGTTGCAGTATTTTAATTTAAAAACATAAATGAATTCTTTATTAAGTTGTTATAAAAGTCCTTTTTGCATTAGTATAGCTTTATTTAAGATCACATATTTAACCCTGACGGCTTTTTTTTCTTCTTTTTTTTCATGGCGTAAATATATAAATTCATATTATGTAGTTAGTGATCAGTAGTTAGGTAAAAGTAATTAGAAAAATTATAATCCAATATTTGGCCGGAAAACAGTTTTTTTATTGTTTACCCTGTCATTTACTTCAGTCATTATTGCTAATACGTTTACTATAGTAATATAAACTACTACTATATTGTATATAGTAATATATACGTTTACTAGTAATATCTCACCTCGGCAAATATACATTTCGCTACTACTCAAAGTATTTTTTCCGGCTCAGAACTATCTCTTAGTATTTATTTTTTTTCTTATAATCACACGTTTGACAAAATAAACACTTTCACTTAAATTTCACTGTAAGCTTACAGCAACAGATACAGTAACATCGTCTGTACACAATGGTTTGTATTATACAGTTGCTTCATATCCGACGCTACTATCGAGATGTCAAGAGATGTCTGAATAATGAATATCATGAATTGTTGTTATATAGAATATTGCTTTCTTTAATTAGACATATTAGTATGCTGCGCATATAGCAACCCAATAAAGTTAGTTGGGCAGCAATACGTTTTTGTATTAATCAAGCATATGGTTGTCTCGCATATGGTACTAGGGGCCTTGTAGGGTTAAGACATTATTGAATTCTACTCCTCATAATAAAGTCCATTATTATCAAGAACTTTCACCCACCTTTATGCCAGTAATTAAATTTGATATCGGTACTACTCGTTTGATTTTGAGGCAATGAAGTCTTCACACCTAAATTGTATATCCTAGTAAAAAGCAATGGTCTGACTCTGACTTTGAAACGATAGTACATTGACTTAAACAAAACACAATCTGATCGTGGCATATCTGGGTTATACGCAGGATGAGGCAAAACAAGAACCATGTATTGGTGTATTGTCGTGTTGTGAAGTTGCTCGGTCCCTGTTAAACTAAGTGGAGTACTTTGTACTCAAAACTGAATAAGTTCTATCAAGTTGTTCCCAGTAATGGTTTGAAGCCCACCCGACCATCAGGAACAGTTCAACATGCAAAACGCCTTTGAAGTACAGCCAAACACAAAGCACCACTTTCCTCACCCTCTCCCTCCAACCGATCCAAAGAACCAAAGTGTTGCGGAATTTTGATGGTTTGATGATTTGACTCTTCTTTGATAGCCAAAAAATTCTTCGGTGGTTGCCTTTGCGCTGGATCTTTTTTTTTTTTCTTCTCACCATTTAAGTGCGTTTTAATAATGTAAATGACTCCATAAAGCCACCTCAAATCACAGAATTTTTGAACAGTTTTGTTTATAATTCGGCAATATATATATTTTAATTTTTAAACAGTTCTTTACTATTTTATTGTATGGTTTTCAAATCCATTTTCGTTCTCTGCTAATTTGGTTGGTGTGCTAACTTGATTACTATAGTTTAGCGAAATGCTCAGTATACTATTATACTCCTGTCATTTAAATTAATTTTTATTTTAAAAATTTCTACAGGCTTTTTTTAAAGAATCCCCAATAATGCCACTATCAGGATCGTCAAAATTAATTCTGTTTTCATCTGAAAAAATCACGGAATGGCAATCAGTGGAAATATTTTCTCGCCCGAATTCCAACCTTCATTCAATATTGAAGATTTTTCGCATTTTTTAGCTTCGATGAATTTAATCTCTTCTAGTACTCGCTAGACTGTAGAACGAAAAATATTATTTTCTGAAATAATTTTTCTAGTGAATTTAAACAGAATTCTTTAAATATGTTACAATTCTTTGTTTATAAACAGTTATCTTTTTTTTTTTTTTTTTTTTTTTTTTTTTTTTTTTTTTTTTTTTTTTTTTTTTTTTTTTTTTTATTCTCTTGTTTTTTTTTTTTTTTTTATTAATATTTACAACTGTATACATTATATACAACAAGTAAATTTGAGGAAACTTATAACAATGACATGTCAGTAACATGTAAAGCACTACTTACTAGTAGCACTTCCATAGTTCCACAGGTCTCTAGGCCATCTTCTATTCAGACGCCTCGGAGGATTATCGGGAATGGAGTTTGAGATAAGTTGGGAAACTAGTGGATTCAAGTGGTTATTGAATTTACAATGAAAATATAGGTATCGGGTTTAGGCCATACCAGCAACATACGAAAAATTAAATCTTCGTGGATAAGTTTGTTTGTGACTCAATAAGGAGCATTGGGAATTTTGGATTGTAAGTATTGTTATGAGAAAAATCGGACGTTTAAGTGGAACTCCGTATGTCCAAATGGGTCTCATTACTGCGATGCGAATCAGTATTTTGTAATTTATGGGGAGCTTTGTACGCTGCTAAATGTTGGAGTAGTCGGAAATGAAGAGCAGTTTCTTGTCTTTTAAGTCTCGTATGTGGATTCCAAGTAAGTCTTTAGTCCAG